>JABWTJ010000219.1:600000-792720 GCA_016801875.1 Solanum sitiens
ATATATATATATATATATATTTATATATATATATGTATATATATATATATATGTATATATATATATGTATATATATATAATATCATAATACATAGTTAAAGACTATAAGTCTTTTTGTCATCTTAGACTCAACATCATTAGAGTATAATAGGGACACGGACCTTTCAACATAAATCATAACTAAGATATTACAAGACTTTACTTAAAACAATGACATAAGAAATCCTTAGACTTAATGATTCCTTTCCTTGAGCTTGGGAAACACATATCAAGCACTTCACCTTAGAGACATCGTTTAAGAATCCATAACCTACACTTTTGTATAAAAATTAAAGAAGAATGGTGTTAGTACAAGAATGCACTAAGTATGACAACTATGCAACAACATGCATTTAAAAGGGACAATTTCCTTTGAAACCATGCATTATGCCTTTTTGTGAAAAACTTCATAAAATTTTGATACCACAAGCATCATAAATTCACATGCTTCATACATGCATATTCAATGGTCATACATCATACATAACCACACATTACATTTAAGTCATATTAGTTACCACTTTACAATAAGCTTAGCACGATTACAGTAAGTACATTCATTTTACAGTAATCTTCTTTCTCTTTAACTTCATTAGAACACATTTAGCATAAGAGGCAAGATAACTTCACATTACATTCAAGACTCCTAACATTAGCTAATCACAACTTCACATAATGGTACATAGGCAAGGGTCATTTACCACTATCACATCATCAAAGGCAGCACCTATACCTAACCCTAACATAGTCATTCACATGCTTATAAGATTAGCAACACAACCTAGATCATAGACTAGAATAGAAACTAGGCATAAGCTTCACCATTGGATAATTATCACCACCACTCACTCAAGATACAATTGCCTTCAAGGCCATAATCAAAACATATATAGATAGACAAGAACTAAGCACCGCCACCATAAGTGGACCATACCACACAGTGCCATTCAAGGACAATTTTACTAGCAATACAATATAAAAGTAAAGGAATAAGGAAATCTTACCAAATCTCTCTTTATTTGATCAGCAATGATAAATACTCACAATCCATCAATATTACAAATATAGGGAAGTAGCTAAATGTATATTAACATAAACTAAATCATGCTTCATCTATCCTAGAATTAAGGTCACATTATGTACATAGCATTATCAATCTATAGAGGATAAGAGAACATAGGTCAGTCTTCAAACCTTGATCCACATGGATCAATTTCACATAATTCACCATAACTTTACATCATTGGCAGTAGTTAAAGTACAATAGTCATATATGGCCATATCATGTGCACTACTTCATCAAACTATAGAAGATATAGGAGTATAGGTCAACCTTACCAAACTTCCAAGACATGATCATCATTGATCACTCATCAATAACTCACCATCAATTTGAATACAAAACAGTAGCAATAGACAATTTAACATGCTAAAATCATAATTCACTTAACATAGAATCAAGATCACAATGCCCACAAATAAGCTAAATCGAGATTTTGGATGGAACATGGGTTCATCATGCAATTGGATTGAAATTCACTTTACAATCAGTACATTAACATCAATTCATCATAAACAAGCTTTTGAAAGTGTTTTGAGAAATAACCCAGGGCTAGATTGGAATATTGGAGGTTTGATCATGAACTTTCATTGAAAATATTGGAAAGAACTCCTTAGAAGAAAGGTTGACTAAGGATACATACCTCATTGTAGAAGTGAACCACGAAATATTCATGAAGAATCCAAGATCCAAGTTGTTCTTGAGCATCATCTCCAATGGAGGTTTCCAGAGAGGTTTCTTTTTGAGAGGGAAAAGTCTAATTTGAAGAATAAATTTTGGAATGGGTTTCTCATGTTATAAATCAACTTAATATACCCAAAAATACTTAAATTAACCGCCTAGGGTTAGGTTACGACGTGGGGTAAATTTCCCATTCACCCCTTCAATTAACAGTATGCCTTGTTGCAGGCTCATACTTTATGTCACATCCCGAGACCACACCCTAGAATTTAGGGCACAATATTGGATTGCAACCGGCGTACTCGACCTCTCGTAGGTCTCATACAAGCCCTTCATATCATTCATCGCATATAAATAATGAAAAGTAGTGCGGAATTAAATTTTTTGACAAAACATATCATAGTCTTTCAAAACTCTTTCATATAAAGTTAATAGTAAATACTAAGTCTCAATCTCATCATCTTAAAACACAAGAGTACTTGGGACACGGCCCATACGAAATACTAAACATAGTACTATTAAGTCTATTACAGTAATTCAATAAGAAACATAAAAGACATATATGCCCTCGAGTAAAATGAGGATATACTTCAACTTCTCTTGAAAGATCTTATAAATCCAAGTCTTCTTCCCAAAAGCTCTTCACCTACCAAGAACTATATAGATAGATAAAAGCATGGAATTTGTACAACCACATGTACTAAGTATGGCATTATGCATAAAAATCATGAAAACTGACACTTATTGGAAATATGCATCTTTTCATTTAATATCATAATTTCATCATAAGAACAACATTTATCAACTTAGAAACGCATAAGAAATATAAACCAAATATCACAATTTAAAGAGACACTTTCCAGTGACCTCACTTCACTGTGCAGTGAATTGCTTCACTGTTACAGTGAAGTTACCTTATTTCCTTAAGGCAACTCCTAGCATGTAGTCTTCTCAATAAAGTTATCCTAAGGCTTACTTAAGTCACACAAAGAGAGACCGCCCATACACCCTCTCTAGATGTGCCAAAATGATCCTCAAGATTACTCATAATGAGACACTTACACACCTATAATACATCAACATACATAACATACATAATATGATATTCTCCCCTACCAAGGCTATCGAAAGGCTAACTTAAGTACTCCTAAAAGAGAACGCCCATACACCCTCTTCAAGGTTACCTAAATAATCCTTAAGACTTCCTAAGTTTAGATCATGTCAAACATAACAACCAACTTCCCTAACTAGAGTCATTCTCAAGACTTCCATAGATAAGACATGAAGAGATCATCCTTTATGCCCTCTTCACACTTTAACTAAGGAATCCTTAAGTCACTTTAGATTAGGTAATCATCATTTACATACTTTATATCATTAAGTCATTATATTACTCAGTTCATTTAAGAGACATACATCACATAAAGGACATTCAAATAATGGTCTTGGATAAGACCTAGGGACTCTTACTAACACCTTCAAAGCCTATTATGCAATGTCTAGATAGCGTCTCATACCACCACCTAAATCTCATAGAACTTCTGTAATGCTAATAGGTATGCAACATGATGAAAATAGTCAATAACCGACATAGACCACAGTAGCAAAGCATGGAATCCGGAGTTCTATCCTACTCCGATGAGGTTGTTCTACTTGCCAATGGTAGAACTTAGACACATCCCATGTAGGCACATGGCTAAGGAATATGAAGGGATTATTTGTATTCTAGCCTCATTCTTTAACTAAAACTACTTCCGTTGTCATACTCACTCGGTGCTAGACTTCGTCCTCATAGATTAATTCACATTAAGGTTCATACAAATGGGTTCCAAATCAAGTTCATAACCCAATTACATTTACCCTACCAAAGAAAGGTCCACTAGGGCTACCTTACTATGGCAACAAGAAGCTCATCATGACTTTCCTAAGGATTGATATGATGTCATTCCAGGCAATCAACCTTAAGTCTATCATTCATTACATGAAGCATACCATTACGGATTTCGACTTCAAGTTTCATAACCTTACCACTAGGTTCAAGGTTTCACATAAAGGACCCTCTTATCATCATTCAAGGTCTCACCTAACTTTCATTCATTCATGACTAAGACTCTTTAGCTTCCTAAGTCAAGATATCATATATTCATATTCACATATGCATCAAGTAAGGGACACAAGTCTACCTAAACAAGACACAACATACTTCACTTTATTCATATTGCATAACATTCTTTAGACACATAGGAATGACCCTTAACATCATTTAGTCAACCTATTCATTACCTTAACATCATAAACATAACCATTATAGACTCATATAGCCAAGTTAGGAACAACTATGTATCAACTCTAAGACTACACACTTGACACATAGTCATAGCATAACATGATCACCTAAATAGCATTCATAGAATAGCACATACTTTCACATTACTTCACATATAGTTAGATATGATAATAATTCACATAATCAACTACACAAACCAACATAATACTTCCTGTATTTGGCGACAAGGCCATGATCATCAATACACTTAAAAAACACCGACAAGGCCACATCAATTCACATAACACCGCCACCATAAGTGGACCAAACCAATCATAACATAATTGAAGTATAATTAACATTAAATAAAGGAAAATAGGGCATCGTACGACTACTTCATCCTCAACACTTCAAGCCAATGTCAAATCATCCTATTCAATATCATAAGGCCCTTACCCATGGCCATGAACATCAATTCAATACATAAACTATAATACTCAATGAAATATAAGCCAATTCAATATAGATTCAACAATCTAAGACTAATTAGATATCAATTGAATACAATTCTTATATCATTAGAAAGCCCATAAGAAACTACACATTAATTCATAAGCATTAGACCAATATCAAGTAACCCATAAATTAGTCAAAAACTAGGGTTTATCAATTACATGGGTTCATAGGTCAATTAAGTTAAAATCACCTTAATAACCACAATTCAATCACTAAACAATGATTAAAAACCTTTAATTCAAGAACCCATGATAGATCATGAAATAGGTCAATTCAACTTTAGAAAACATCTTTGAAAGTTGGGCTCCTTGATGAAGCCAGTTTCAAGGATCAAACGCTATACCTCAATTAAGTAAATCCTTCAATTTGATGAAGAATCTCTTCTCAAATTACCACTCCAAGCTCTTCCTTGAGTTTTAGCTTTAATGGAGTCTTAGGAAATTTCTAAGGGATTTTGGGGTTTTGATTTTGAAGAATGAAATCTTCTAAGTGTTAAAGACTTATAAACACAGTTAAAATACCCAAAAGACCCTTAGGGAATCGCCAAACCTTCTATTTGGAAGTGGGGTGAAATTACAAGTTCACCCCTTACTTGGCAGTGAACTGCACGCAGGGACAGTGCCCACTGTCGGTACGTCAGTCCACCCACAGACCGTCCTATCCTCCGTCGATGGGTTCAGAGACTGGACAACGGGAGCTTAGCTCCCTAGGCTAAGTATCGAACGACGAGACTGCCACCTACGGGCCGTCCCTTGACCAATGGACCATTCTTTTGGTCCATGGTCTGGGACTAAGGCTTGTCCTTGGTCCTTCCTCCCCTAGGCTAAGTTCAAATCGACGGAGCACCACCCATGGGGCATCGACTGACCCACGGGCCATCGATTTCCTTCCGTGGTTTGGGCTTTCTTGGGCAGCCTTGGCACCAACTTTGGGTCCTTCCTCAAGGACCCTTGGATGTCCTTGGGATATTTTCCTGGACGTTTCCAACCCAAACATGACCATATACGAGTTTAGTACCTCTCACGTGAATTTCACCCAAAACTAACACGTAAAACTCAAGGAAACATGCCTAGACACACAAGGTCATTTCAAGGCACATCTTTCGAACGCCATGGATGTTTTTGAGCGTTTGACCTCCAAACTTCTCGAAACTTGACACACTACTTATATACATCATATAAAATCACTTAAGACCTTAAAACCTCATGAACCACACATAAACACATATGACACACTTAGGTGACTTAGTCGTCGAACGTCTTGATCGTCCCTTGACATTTGACTTTCAATGCACCTAAACTCTTAGATACTGCCTCAATACCATATTATAGACTTCTTTAGGCCCTTAGACCATCATGACCACAATGTTAGGCTCTATTTCACCTATGTCATTTTCGGGATCTTACATTCTCCCCCACTTGGACAACATTCTTCCTTGAATGACACTTGCCACTCTCCGAACACTTCCAAGAATAGAGAATCAACTAGCAGCACATAACCAAACCATATAACACATAACCAAGGAGAAAACATCAATTTCACATAGTCAAGAGACTCACAACGCAACAAGAAAGTAGAATACAATTTTATGATTCATCATGCTAGAAAACTGACATGCTTTATTCCATATAGCAAAAACTCTTTTTATATTAATTTTTATACCTATACACATCAGTTCTAACCATATTAAAATAACTTTAGACCAGAGAATCAATTAGTCAAAATTTCAATTTTTTCACAGTGAGCAGGCAAAGCTACAGTGATTTTAACAAATTTTTCAAAAATGCAACTTTTAGGCAATTCATGCTATAGACATGCTAATATGCAAGGTAACATCATATAAACACCTTTTACAACATGATAATAGCTTAATAAAACAAACAATGCAAGAAGTTAATGAAATTCAATTTCAACCAAACTCCTAAACACCATGCACATGCAACAACTTCTAGGACAAATTTTAGCCCATCTATAACCATACTCTCCCACTTAGAAGGAACTCATATCACTAGAAAGAGAAATAAGACTTACCAACATCATCATCACTCTCATCCGGCTTCTCTCCTCTAGTCCTGAGTGCATAGAAACGCCTCTTTGTTGGAGAATCATCTTTTGGAACACTAGGAGCAGCCTTCTTACCATCTCTATTAGGACAATATCTTACCTTGTGTCCATGTTTTCCACATCCAAAACAACTCCTGGTACCTACTAGACACTCACCATAATGTTTCTTACCACAAGTGGCACATGTAGGTTTGCCATTGTGAGAACCACCTCCTTTCTCAAATTTCACCTCGGCACCTCTAGATTCTTCTTGAGTTTGAGCCCTCTTTTTGAACCTAGGTTGCACTTGATCACTAGCACCACTCCTTTTCATGTTTCTTGACATCCTCCTACGTTTAGACACTTCAATTGATTGTGCATACACCATGATTCTAGCTATGGTCATATCATCATGTAGCATAGCCATACGACATTCTTCCCTCACTAAGTGGGCTACACCCATCACAAAGCGACTTATTTCATCCCTTGGATTAGACACTAGGGATGGTGAATATCTAGACAAAGTTGAGAATTTCAAAGAGTACTCCTCGACACTCATATTGCCTTGCTTGAGATTGATAAACTCCTCTACCTTAACCTCTCTCCTCTCACGGGGAAAGTACTTGCCAAGAAAAGCTTCCTTAAATTCTTCCCACTCAATAGGATCCGACTCCACTGGCCTATTATCCTTCCATTGAGTGTACCAAACTTGAGAAACATCCCTCAATTGATACGAAGCCAACTCCGCCTTCTCCCTAGATGTAACCCCCGTAGCACTCAATACCTTGTACACACCATCAAGGAACTCTTGGGGATCTTCATCTAACTTAGAGCCAAGAAAGATTGGAGGATTCAACCTCACAAATTCTCTCAACCTAGATGTCATAGTTCTCTCCACAACCCTAGGCACCATATTCAAATTAGCTTGAGTAGTTACGGCTCAGGCTAAAGCAAGAAAAGCCTCTCCAATCACTCTATTAGACAACTCTGGGACCTCATTACCTTCTTCCACATTAGGGGCATGATCACCTTGGGAAGGCACTTGAGCACCTTGGACACCTTTCCCATCTTGAAGAACTTACTCAATTTACTCAACTTGAGGAGGAGCTTCGTCATTCACCCTTCCCTCTTCAAACCTTCTAGCGGCCATCATCTCCTAGAAACACAAGGAAACACATTTAGAAGGATACTCAAAATATTTACTCTACCGCACGACATAGGAGTAGAAAAGAAGGGAAACACTATCGTCCTATATCCTCTAGCCCATAGATGTGTCGCGACTCACACCGATGGTCGAGACTCTAGTAGATGTGACTTGATGAGACTTTTTGATTCCTAAGACTACTTTCACCAACCTATGCTATGATACCAAGCTTGTCACATCCTGAGACCACACTCTATAAGTTAGGGCACAATCTTGTATTGCAACCGGCGTACTCGACCTCCCGGAGGTCTCATACAATCCCTTCATATCATTCATCGCATATATATAATGAAAAGTAGTGCGGAATTAAAACTTTTCACAAAACATATCATAGTGTTTATAAACTCTTTCATATAAAAGTAATAGGAAATACTAAGTCTCAATCTCATCATCTTAAAACACAAGAGTACTTGGGACACGACCCATACGAAATACTAAACATAGTACTATTAAGTCTATTACAGTACTTCAATAAGAAACATAAAAGACATATATTCCTTCGAGTCAAATGAGGACCTACTTCAACTACTCTTGAAAGATCTTATAAATCCATGTCTTCCTCCCAAAAGCTATTCCCCTACCAAGAACTATATAGATAGATAAAAGCATGGAATTAGTACAACCACATGTACTAAGTATGGCATTATGCATAAAAATCATGAAAACTGACATTTATTGGAAATATGCATCTTTCATTTAATATCATAATTTCATCATAAGAACAACATTTATCAACTTAGAAATACATAAGTAATCATATAAACCAAATATAACAATTTAAAGAGAAATTTTCCAGTGACCTCACTTCACTGTACAGTGAATTGATTCACTGTTACAATGAAGTTACCTTACTTCCTTAAGACACCTCCTAGCATGTAGTCTTCTCACTAAAGCAATCCAAGGCTCACTTAAGTCACACAAAGAGACACCGCCCATACACCCTCTGTAGATGTGCCTAAACGATCCTCAACATTACTCATAATGAGACACATACACACCTACAATACATCAACATACATAACAAACATAATATGACAATCTCCCCTACAAAGTCATTCCCAAGACTTCCATAGATAAGAAATGAAGAGATCATCCTTTATGCCCTCTTCACACTTTAACTAAGGAATCCTTAAGTCACTTTAGATTAGGTAATCATCATTTACATACTTTATATCATTAAGTCATTATATTACTTAGTTCATTTAAGAGACATACATCACATAAAGGACATTCAAATAATGGTCTTGGAGAAGACCTAGGGACTCTTACTAACACCTTCAAAGCCTATTGTCCAATGTCTAGATAGCGTCCCATACCACTACCTAAACCTCATAGAACTTCTCTAATGCTAATAGGTATGCGACATGATGAGAATAGGCAATAACCGACATAGACCATGGTAGCAAATCATGGAATCCGGAGTTCTATCCTACTCCGATGAGGTTGTTCTACTTGCCAATGGTAGAACTTAGACACATCCCATGTAGGCACATGGTTAAGGAATATGAAGGGATTCTTTGTATTCTAGCCTTATTCTTTAACTAAAACTACTTCCGTTGTCATACTCACTCAGTGCTAGCCTTCGTACTCATAGATTAATTCACATTAAGGTTCATACAAATGGGTTCCATATCAAGTTCATAACCCAATTACATTTATCCTACCAAAGAAAGGTCCACTAGGGCTACCTCACTATGGCGACAATAACCTCATCATGAATTTCCTAAAGATTGATAGGATGCCGTTCCAGCCAATCAACCTTAAGTCCATCATTCATTATATGAAGGATACCATTACGGCTTTCGACTTCAAGTTTCATAACATTACCACTAGGTTCAAGGTTTCACATAAACGATCTTCTTATCATCATTCAAGGTCTCACCTAACATTCATTCATTCATGACTAAGACTCTTTAGCTTCCTAAGTCAAAATATCATATATTCATATTCACACATGCATTAAGTAAGGGACAGAAGTCTACCTAAACAAGACACAACATACTTCACTTTATTCATATTGCATAACATTCTTTATACACTTAGGAATGACCCTTAACATCATTTAGTCAACCTATTCATTACCTTTACATCATCAACATAGCCATTATAGACTCATATATCCAAGTTAGGAACAACCATGTATCAACTCTAAGACTACACACTTAACACATAGTCATAGCATAACATGATCACCTAAATAGCATTCATAGAATAGCACATACTTTCACATTACTTCACATATAGGTAGATATGATCATACTTCACATAATCAACTACACAAACCAACATAATGCTTCCAGTATTTGCCAACAAGGCCATGATCATCAATATACTTAAAATAACGCTGACAAGGCCACATCAATTCACATAACACCGCCACCATAAGTGGACCAAACCAATCATAACATAATTGAAGTCTAATTAACATTAAATAAAGGAAAATAGGGCAGCGTACCACTACTTCATCCTCAACACTTCAAGCCAATGTCAAATCATCCTATTCAATATCATAAGGCCCATACCCATGGCCATGAACATCAATTCAATACATAAACTATAATACTCAATGAAATATAAGCCAATTCAATATAGATTCAACAATCTAAGACCAATTAGATATCAATTGAATACAATTCTTATATCATTAGAAAGCCCATAAGAAACTACACATTAATTCATAAGCATTAGACCAATATCAAGTAACCCATAAATTAGTCAAAAACTAGGGTTCATCAATTACATGGGTTCATAGGTCAATTGAGTTAAAATCACCTTAATAACCACAATTCAATCACTAAACAATGATTAAAAACCTTTAATGCAAGAACTCATGATAGATCATGAAATAGGTCAATTCAACTTTAAAAAACATCTTTGAAAGTTAGGCTCCTTGATGAAACGAGTTTCAAGGATCATAAGCTATACCTCAATTAAGCAAATCCTTCAATTTGATGAAGAATCTCCTCTCAAATCACCAATCCAAGCTCTTCCTTGAGTTTTAACTTTAATGGAGTCTTAGGAAATTTCTAAGGGATTTTGGGGTTTTGATTTTGAAGAATGAAATCTTCTAAGAGTTAAAGACTTATAAACACAGTTAAAATACCCAAAAGACCCTTAGGGAACCGCCAAACCTTCTATTTGGAAGTGGGGTGAAATTACAAGTTCACCCCTTACTTGGCAGTAAACTGCACGCAGGTACAGTGCCCACTGACGGGACATCAGTCCACCCACAGACTATCCTGTCCTCCGTCGATGGGTTCAGAGACTGTACAACGGGAGCATAGCTCCCTAGGCTAAGTCCCTAACGACGAGACTGCCACCTATGGGCCGTCCCTTGACCAATGGACCGTTCTTTTGGTCCGTGGTCTGGGACTAAGGCTTGTCCTTGGTCCTTCCTCCCCTAGGCTAAGTTAAAATCGACGGAGCACCACCCTAGGGGCGTCGACTGACCCACGGGCCGTCGATTTCCTTCCCTGGTTTTGGCTTTCTTGGGCAGCATTTGCACCAACTTTTGGTCATTCCTCAAGGACCCTTGGATGTTCTTGGGGATATTTTCCCGGACGTTTCCAACCCAAACATGACCGTATACAAGTTTAGGATATCTCACATTAATTTCACCAAAAACTAACACGTAACTCAAGGGAACATGCCTAGACACACAAGGTCATTTCAAGGCACATCTTTTGAACGCCATGGACGTTCTTGAGCGTTTGACCTCCAAACTTCTCGAAACTTGACACACTACTTATATACATCATATAAAATCACTTAAGACCTTAGAACCTCATGAATCACACATAAACACATACGACGCACTTAGGTGACTTAGTCGTCGAACGTCTTGATCGTCCCTTGACGTTTGACTTCCAATGCACCGAAACTCTTAGGTACTGCCTCAATACCATATTATAGACTTATTTAGGACCTTAGACCATCATGATCACAATGTTAGGATCTAGTTCACCTATGTCATTTTTGGGAACTTACACTTCCTTCTTAGTGAATTCAAGATGGTAAATCACACCACACACATCACAACAAGAGGGAGTCATTTCACAAAATTTCAATTTCTGGTATGACACTATCTTTCATAAACATGCATCATCTAGGAAAATTCTTACAATTTATAGGAATACACTAGGACATTGGCTAAACATACTTTCAATCCTCAAGAATGAGCCTACATTCATACTTCCCAAATCATAAAAGTCAAATAATTTTCAAGAGACTACTCATTTTTCATTGTAAGGAGGCTTAATTTCTCATTGATGGCCTAACATGCTCCTTACCTTGTCTCATGAAGTATAATGCAAAATTTACATATCAAGAGGCACAATTAACATGAGAAAACATAAATTTGCTCAAAAACCCATTTTCATGCAATTTAGAATCTTCAAAACATGCTTAACATAGTGCCAACTAAGACATACATAACATAGGGAGAAAAAGCAACTCTTACTTTTATGCAAGACTCCTATCATGAACAAGCTACTAGGAACTCTTTAGTTTCAAACTCAAGTAACAATAGAAGGACAATAGAGAAATATGTACAACCTTACTGCTCACATAATAATCACCCACTTAGGGTAAACCCATTTAAGAGCAACTTAACTCAACCATCATCATTCCTCTAGACCTAACACCCAAAGGAAATCCATAACATTCAAGATAGGTCATACTATCCAACCACATAAGGTCTCAACTATACCATGAACATCAAGGGTCATACAACATTAGGGGAAAACAATAGAGGGGACATAGCCATAAGGTCTCTCTTTTTTTCTTTCAACATTAGAGTAAGGTAACTTCTAGGTCAATCAAACCAACATCATCACCCTACAAGGTAAACACACTGCCTCCACTTCTAGGAACAAACCTATACAAAAGACTCCAATCCATGCAAGGTAACTATGAGGAATTTCACACATAAACAACGGAAACATTGAACCATCAAACATATACTAAGGCAACATGCATCTTCAGCTATTTACCACACTTCTTCCAAGCATTTCAAGTCTAAAACATATCATAAGACTATCATCTTACAAAATCATAAAGCAACTTATAATCCAAAGTGGAAGCTCAATTCAACTATAACAACTTCTTTAATAAGCTATAACCTTATCATAACATAAATCTTCACATAACATATCATTTCACATAGGTCTCATATATAGCGACAAAGGGCATCACATCATCAAATCATACCAACATTCACCTTCACACATACTTATCAAACCATAAAACCAAGATAGACATCAAAACTCACCTTTTCTCTCTCAAGCATAGATATATCAGGCAATCACATCTAAAAGACCACCGGGCAAGAAACATAAGAGAGATCTTATAGAGTTAATTTCTATGGCACGACATAAGAATGATAAAGAAGGGAAGCTCTATCGTCCTATAGCCTCCCGCTCATAGATGTGTCGCGACTCACCACCGAAGAACGAGACTTTAGTAGACGTGGCAATACGAGACTTTTGGACCCTAAAACCACTTTTATAAATCTCATGCTCTGATACCACGTTTGTCACGACCAGGGAGCACCCCCTAGAAGTAACATTACGTACTTTACCTCTCGGAATTCTTATACAAGCACATAGTATCGCATTATAATAGATAAAATTTTGCAAAAAATTTAAAACTTTCATAGCACATCATATGCTAGAACATCACTTCCAATATAAATAAATAAAACATCATAATAGTTAAAGACTCTAAGTCTTTTTGCCATCTTAGACTCAACATCATTAGAGTATAATAGGGACACGACCCTTTCAATATAAATCATAACTAAGCTATTACAAGACTTTACTTAAAACAATGACATAGGAAATCCTTGGACTTAAGGATTCCTTTCCTTGAGCTTGGGAAACACATATCAAGCCCCTCACCTTAGAGACATCGTTTAATCATCCATAACCTACACTTTGTGTAAAAAGTAAAGAAGAATGGTGTTAGTACACGAATGCACTAAGTATGGCAACCATGCAAACACATGCATTTAAAAGGGACATTTTCCTTTGAAACCATGCATTATGCCTTTTTTTGAAAAACTTCATAAAACTTTGATACAACAAGCATCATACAATTCACATTCTTCATATTGGCATATTCAATGGTCATACATCATATAAAATCACACATTACATTTAAGTCATATTAGTCACCACTTTACAGTAAGCTTAGCACAATTACAGTAAGCACATTCATTTTACAGTAATCTTCTTACTCTTTAACTTCTTAACTTCTCAAGTAACCCTTTAGTGATACTTGGTGCAATGCATCACCTTAAGGCCACAAGGTACTCATACATATAACGTTCCTAACTCAACAAATACATTCATATAAGTGTAACATATCACAAGACACATTTTAGTCAAGACTTACAACATCATTACAGTAAACCATAGTCTACTTGCACATATGCTAACTTCACTTCACATAGACCATTATAAGACCTTGCTCATGATCACAATCTAAGTCTACTAGTGCAATGTACATGTGAATCCCTTGACCTCGGACATACTAAGTAAACCTATCAAGAGACCACAAGAATATGATCCACTTCATACATCAACATGGCAATTATAGACTCTTCATACAAACCAAGCAAGACCTTCATCATATAGTCAATAAGACCAACATTATGTATAAGGTAAGAACACTTCATATAGACTAATTAACACTCATATCATGCACATCATCACAACAAGTAGAATACACTACATTTTCATGCATAAGGAACATAAATATAGTCACATACATTAGAACACCTTCCTAGAACTCCCCTCAAGAGCTACTTGTGCAATGCATAGGTAAACTCCCATACCCTCACCTACACTAAGCAACTTCCCTTAGGTTATCCTAGTTAGAGTCCTAGCTTTACTTCCATTGTCCATTTTACTTTAGGGAAACTATAATCTTAACCGATACTAAGACCATGGGTGCTAAACATGGAATTTGATTTTGTAGAGCCTTACACCAAGGGAAGGTGCCCTACTTTTCCAAAGTAGAACATTAACATCATGCTAGCATATTAGGTGATATCACTTGTTATATCCTATGGGGCAAGCATAGTTTGTGGAACTTGGAGGCATATATGGAAACCCTCTTTATGCCAATTGGGGCATTGTAGTTATCCACCTCGTGAGAAGTATGGTGAACAAGTCTTCTCAGATTGGGAAGGGGCACCCCTCATCTAAGTTCACTCGGTGCTAAGCTAAGTTCCCTTTATTGAAAGCCTTTATTAACATTACTTTATAAAATTAGGCTTTAGGAGATTGACTTCTCATATGCTTAGCTCATAGGTCATAGATGAGAGTTCATCAACCTAAATCATGTGAGAATGCCTTTCACATGGACATAGCATATTCAAGCACCATCTATTTTAGGATACCCTTGAGAACACCTTTCAAGAGCCCCTCTATTGACTAGATCATCATACAAGCAACATAGACATGTTTTAATGTGTGTGTATACATATATGTGAGCAAACCTTTCACATAAACACCCTTAGACCACACATATTCATACTTGTACTTTATTTATGCATAAGAGTATAGGTGTAACTATATAAGCACTCCTTTCATACAAACACATTTATACACTATGCATATTCACACTTCATCATATCATATAAGACATATTCATAACTTAATCGTGCATTCATAATCATGTACATAGATAACAAACCTAGGAAATATCCTATCATGGCACACATGTGCAATGCATAGACAAGGTCCCATACCCTTGTCCATACTAGTACACCTATCAAGTCATCCTAATTAAGGAACACATAGCATACCTCATAGATATATACATTACATGCATAGTAGTAGACACAAGTGCATATGAGAATACTCTTTCGTTAGACACCATGAACCTATACTACTTGTGACCATGCATGAGGTGTAAGTGTGTGTACATTGGTCAACATGATCACATAATTGCTATCAACAACATATTGAGGCATCCACCCTCTTAGGACCACAATGGACATCCAAACATTGACCACACAACACAATTTAGCATAGGAGACAAGATAACTTCACATTATATTCAAGACTCCTAACATTAGCTACTCATACCTTCACATAGGGGTACATAGGTAAGGGTCATTTAAAACTATCACATCATCAAAGGCAGCACCTATACCTAACCCTAACATAGTCACTCACATGCTTATAACATTAGCAATACAACCTAGATCATAGACTAGAATAGAAACTAGGCATAAGCTTCACCATTGGATGATTATCACCACCACTCATTAAAGATACATTTGCCTTCAAGGACATAATCAACACATATATAGATAGACAAGAAGTAAACACCGCCACCATAAGTGGAACGTACTACACAATGCAATTCAAGGTCAATTCTACCAGCAATACTATAGAAAAGTATAGGAATAAGACAATCTTACCAAATCTCCCTTGCCTTGATCATCAATGTTCAATACTCACAATCCATCAATATTACCAATATAGGGCAGTAGCTAAATGTATATTAACATAAACGAAATCATGCTTCATCTACCCTAGAATTAAGGTCACATTATGTATATAGCATTATAAATCTATAGAGGATAGGAGAACATAGGTCAATCTTCAAACCTTGATCCACATGGATCAATTTCACGAAATTGACAATAACTTTACATCATAAGCAGTAGCTAAAGTATAATAGTCATATACGAAATCATGACTCAATCATCATAGAATCAAGACCATATCATGTGCAATACTTCATCAAACTATAGAAGATATAGGACTATAGGTCAACCTTACCTAAATTCCAAGACTTGATCATCATTGATAACTCATCAATAATTCACCATCAATTTGAATACATAACAGCAGCAATAGATAATTCAACATGCTAGAATCATAATTCACTTAACATATAATCAAGATCACAATGCCCATAAATAGGCTAAATCGCGATTTAAGATGGAACATCGGTTCGTCATGCAATTAGATTGAAATTCACTTTACAATCAGTACATTAACATCAATTCATCATAAGCAAGCTTTTGAAAATGTTTTGAGAAAGAACCCATGGCTAGATTGGAAAATTGGAGGTTTGATCATAAACGTTCACTGAAAATATTGAAAGGAACTTCTTAGAAGAAAGGTTGAATAAGGATGAAGGATCACCATACCTCATAGTAGGAGAGAACCACTAAATCTTCATGAAGAATCCATGGGAATCCAAGCTCCACGTTGTTCTTGAGCTTCATCTCCAATGGAGGTTTCTAGAGAGGTTTCTTTTTTAGAGGGAAAAGTCTAATTTGAAGAATGAATTTGGGTCATCCTGCTGGCCGTCGTTTGGGTCTAAGTCTTGGAATTGGTTGCTTTGCCTCCTAGTCTAAGTATGGAACGACTCCTTCCCATCTACGGGGCGTAGGTCCACCTACGAGGCGTCGTTCTTGGCCGTCGTTTGACATTGCCAAGGCAGTGCCTAGTCAGTGTTTGGGGTCCTCCTTGAGGGACTTTTGTGGGGACCTTGGGGAGTCGTACCCGGGATGTTTCCAACGTAAATACATTCATTAACATGTGAGGGACCTTCCATATCAGTTTGAGCATCAAATAACACACGCAACACATCAAAACATGCTAGGCATACGCAAGTACGTCCAATGACTAACTTTTGAACGTCTTGGACGTTCTTGGACGTTTCACTTCCAAATGACTTCAAATTAAGCATCCATACTATAAAACACTTAATTAACATATTTTAATCCTTTTTAGACTCATTTGATTATCTAGACATCTTAACTTATTTTGGGGGTCTTACAGATATCTATCCAAGATCAGGTATTACGTGCTGACGCCAGGCCATCCACCTTTGAGGTTGATAGTATTTTGAGGTTTTATGGTCGTATTTATGTTTTGAGAGTTGGAGATTTAATTCAGTCTATTCTTCGTGATGTCTATGATTCTAGGTTCTCTATTCATCTTGTCCCTTTGAAGAAGCAACGTGATTTGAGGCAGAATAACTAGTGGAGTGGCATATAGAGAGATATTATAGACTAAATGTCTTGTTGCTTCTACTTCCATTGGGTAAAGGTTGATCATTTGAGGTATGATGGTGAGTTATAAAGATTTCCTGTTTAAGAGTGGAAGTGGGAGTGCATCACCATACACTTCATTATGGTACTACTTAGGGACTTTTAAAAGTGTTGGCAATATTTAGTTCATAGTTGATCAATTAACTAAGTCACCACACTTCTCTCTAGTTCAGTCTCCAATCATCGTTGAGAGCCTAGATTGTGACTATATTTAGGAGGTAGTTCATCTTGACCGGGTGTCTATGCCCCTTATTTCAGAAATCATTTCTTAATTCAGTTTTAGCTTCTAAAGGACCTTTTCAGAGGAGTTGGTACTCTATTTGATCTTGGAAAAACTTTCCAACAACATATCGGTTGGGTAGTTAGAGCGTATTATTCAGATTTTGAAGGCTATGTTGTGGGCTTATGTATTGGATTTTGGGGGTCAACGGGACCAGTTCTTAGCCCTGGCAAAGTTTGCATATAACAACTGGTAGCACTCAAGTATTTGGATGGCCCTATTTGAGGCATTATATGGCAGGTGTTGTTGGCTCCGGTTGGTTGGTTTAATTCTTCATAGCTAAGACTGTATGGTACTGAGTTACTTTATGAGGCTTTTGATAAGCTTAGTTCAACATTAAGCAGGCATAAGATTTGTGATGACCATAGGCACTGACCTTTGAGATTCAGAATACTTCTACTCCCTCCGTTTCAAAAAGAATGACCTCCTTTCCTTTTTAGTATGTTTCAAAAAGAATGACCTAATTCTTTTTTTGGTAACAACTTTCCACGTGGCATGTTTAAGGCCACAAGATCAAAGGGCAATTGTGTACATTTGACCTAACATTAATTTAGGACCACAAGATTCAAAAGTATTCTTTATACTCTTAAACTCCGTGCCAAGTAGGTCATTCTTTGTGAAACGGAGGGAGTAATATAGTTTTTGAATATTTAATTTATTATTTTAAATATCAAATTAAATTTAATTTTAACTTTGAAAGTTAATCAAATTGGTATATATATATGTAGAATATACATGGAAAAAAATTGCTTGGAAGACCCAAATGTAGGAGAAAGCTGAAGACAACGGATCCATGTGGACAACAAACAGACTTGGGCCCAAACATTCCTATTCCCTTTATTTGTTATTTAATAATTTATCATAACTTGAATTCTAACTCCACTTTATCATTAATTTTGTCAGATTTGCCATAAGATGGATCATTTTATTTGTGTTGGTTTACTTTAATAAATTTCATTTTTATCGAGCCTTGTATTTTTTTACAATCAAAGATGATTGTCAAATTTTACTTGCTTATAATTGTTTAAATTATATTTGTGTAAGATATCTTTTACTTAATAAAATGAATGATCTCAAACCGACCTTATTCTATTCATTTTTTTACAAAAATAATTCAATTACTTTAAGTTAATTTTCTCAACCTCAATAATGTTTTTCTTTACATAGTGGTTTTCCCTTCTAAAGAGAAGAAGAAAATTATATTGGGAAAAACTGATCCGAACTAGTATACCTAGTGTTTCTAAAAAGGTCCATACACATTATCCATTAATTACGTAATGTGGTAATAGTAGTAACGAACCTACTATTTTAAATTTGATACTTCTTTGTTCATTTTTAATTTTTTACTAGTTTGAAAATAGATATTAATTTTTACTTGTTACTTTTAACATATAAAGAAATGTAATTTTTTTCCATATTTTACCCTTGTCAATTAATATGAATATTATGAAAAAATATTCATATTAATAATTAGGCATAATACATAAACATGACTCTTAATTTTGACAAATATGATCCTTAACTTTGGGTATGCACAAGGAGACACTTAAACTTGTATAAAATTGAACAAATCGACACATTCGTCCTACACGTCACCCTACATGGCAATTTTGTGTCATACATGGCGTCCTACATGCATTATTCCATGTAGGACACGTGTGTCTACTTTTTCAATTTTATACACAAGTTTAAGTGTCTGCGTGTGCACACTCACAGTTGGAGGGCATAGTTTTCCGCTGAAGTCAAGTTAAGGGTCATGTTTATGTATTATGCCTAATAATAATTTCCAAAAAAAGTGCAAAATCATAAACAAGTAAAAGTTAATCTTATATTACTTTGCTTTCAATGTTTCAAAATATAGTTAACTAATTCTAAAATTGTTTAACTAGAATAGTGTCTCCTTCTCTTGGAATTGGGGTTAAGCTTTCCTTGTAAATTACAACCCTCCAACTTCTGGGATAACCATGTAAATTAAGATCCCTGATTTCATGAGAGTTAAGATCATAGCCAATCACATCTCCATTTTTGGTTTGAAGAAGCAATAAATCACCCTTCCATACTGCTAACGGGGTATCAATAGTTATAGGTCCAATTGAGCATCTCTTTATCCAAGATTCTCTTTTATTGTACTCTTTCATTATCCATATATCTATCAATACTTCAGCTGGACGATCTGACAATGGATCAGGGTAACGAATATAACTAAGAGAATTATTCACAATGATAAGGCCATCACTCTTGCCATCAAACCAATGACATGATTCCGGCAATTCCAAATGATAAAATGTTTCAGTGCTCATTTCAAAACAAAGAACAATTGTATCGTCTGTAGAAGCAAACCAATGAAACGCATTGTTGTAAAGTATTTCTGAACAAGACGTCCAGAACACCAAAGGTACTTGTTGACCATTCAGTTCTCTCCAACAATCAGTGGACAAGTCAAAAATATCAACTTTCATATCTTTATCCATATAGTCCTCGTAAACTTCTGATATCCTAATAAATTTGTAATCATTTTGAATGGAATCATAGCCAAACCCAATACCACTAATGGAACGTCTATAACGTTTTGGAATACCAAAAGGACAAGCCGGTATTGATCGGTAATTTCTAGTTGTTGGATTAAACAAGATCGTAGCGAAGGAATCTGTTATAGCAATCAAACCATTGCAAGGACCAATGACTTGAACAAAAACACAAGCACTTGTGGTGCTCACTTCTGGAACATCAAAATCTGGAGAAATAGCCTTAAAATCAAAACCATTTTCTTCACTTGAAAGGAAGGACAATATATTTTTATAAAGGTCGTCTTCTTCTTCTTGTTTAATCGAACGCTTGAAGAGAATCAATTCATCATTTGAACAATTGAGATGAAGATGAATGAAAGTGGATGAGTTTATGATGTTGTAAAACGTTTTACATGTGCATTTGAATCGCAATAGCGACTTCACTGGAAGCATTAGAAATATATATATCGCCACATCTTGGGGCAATACCTTCATAATTCCATCCATCATCTTTGGTTATGTGCACTTCCTTTTCTGAATGATGTCTATAACACCTTGTAACATGATATTTATGTCCCTATTTCATTGGATCCAAAATTTTATTCATTGTACGTTAATCTTCTAACTTAATTTGCATTTTTGTGGTTTTTAGATGTTTGTGGTGTATCATTACTCTTCCACAGAGACTTGTAAGGACGCAAAACTTATTCCTTGAAAAATAAGTGCATGCTCTTTACATCAAACTTTTATTTATCAATAAAGAGCCAAAAAATTAATGTTTCAAAATTTTATTATCCCAAATTCAGATCTAATTAATAATTCTTAGTTCTTTGTAATTTTTGTACGAATTAGATTGGGTAATGTCAATCATTTATTTTTGAATAAATTTCATCTATCAATTTTTATTATCATGAGAATGTTTGGCATTTGACCAGTACACTAAATTAAAAATATTATAAATTACCTATTAATTAAATATTAAAAATGAATAAATTACTTGTATTTGAATCGGTCAATAAATTTTTAATATAGAAATACTAATGAATTGATAATTAGGTGACATATGAGTTTTTTAATGCACTGATATTTTTAAATTAAATATGATATAACTTATGCAAAATTTATAAGATATAATTGGCTGATGATAATGGTAATGATTAATTTAAAAACTATAATAGTTATTATTCATTTTAAATGTAAGACAAAATTATTAAGCTTATAATTATTGTTATTGTTAAAATGAATTCTCAACCATAACAAACTTGTAGAATAACAATGTAGAACGTATTGAAATTAACACTATTCAAACCAAAAATGAAGATGTGATTGGCTATGATCTTAGCTCTCATGAAATCAGGGATCTTAATTTACATGGTTATCCCAGAAGTTGGAGGGTTGTAATTTACAAGGAAAGCTTAACCCCAATTCCAAGAGAAGGAGACACTATTCTAGTTAAACAATTTTAGAATTAGTTAAGTATATTTTGATACATTGAAAGCAAAGTAATATAAGATTAACTTTTAATTGTTTATGATTTTGCACTTTTTTTGGAAATAACTATTAGGCATAATATATAAACATGACCCTTAACTTGACTTCAGCGGAAAACTATGCCCTCCAACTGTGAGTGTGCACAAGCAGACACTTAAACTTGTGTATAAAATTGAACGAGTAGACACACGTGTCCTACATGGAATAATACATGTAGGACGTCATGTATGACACAAAATTAATTGTTAATATGAATATTTTTTCATTATATTCATATTAATTGACAAGAGTAAAATATGACACTACAAGAAAAGCTGTTATTTAAGACCAACATTCAGGGACGAGTTAATAATCTAGTCTCAAAAAGTACATGTATTAGGACAAGATTATATTCTTTTCCCTAATTCTATATGTTATTGTGAAGGTTCAAAATCTAGTCCCTAAAGAAAGTTTTAACTGGTCCCAAAATGTAAATATAGTTGTGAGAAGAGGCAAAAAGTGCATTTTCAATTTTTCACAAAACTATCATGCGCCAAAACATAACCTAAATTATTAAAATTCATTATTAAAACTAACACAATTTTTCAATAGAAAACAATTAATTAATTAGTCACTTCATATTTTTCAGTATACAGAAGCCCTAAATTGCCTTCATCATAAATCTTTTAAAATATTGTCCCAAAAATAGCCATATCCAATATGCTTTTATTGAAAATATTTTCCCAGCGAATGGCACATCTATTAGCAACGTTACAGCTTACCGCCGGTGACATTTCAGCCGGCCGCCAGGAACTCTCCGCAATTAACTACAGAATCTAAGGCAATAAGAGCAGTATCACTTCAGGAAATTCCCCAATATGCGATTCGATGAAAGCACGATTCAGCATAGAGAGGAGGTTTCAGTCTTGGAGTCGATTTGGGTCTTGCCCGTACTGGATTTGCCCTTAGTAAAGGCTACAATTTTTGACCCTTAACGGTAACCCAATTTAATTTGCAAAGTTGTCATACACCCACATTCATATACTGAAACTTTGATTTGGTGGATTTTAGGTTTTGTAGTTGAGAGGACTAAATCTTGAACTTTGAATTATTCAGATTAACCAAAAATAAGTATACAGCTTCTTTATGTTTGATGTAGAAGCTCTAATTTTATGGTTATTTATAAGATGGTTATTGATGTGATTCTTCTTTAATATGATTCCCTTACTCTTTTCATTTTATTTTTGTTATGAACTGAATAATATACTAGTATCTGGAGTTTCATGAATATAGTTTTTTTGGGAGGTTAGGAAATAAATGTTTATAATTGGACTCCCTTTGTCAAGTGATGGAAAGGAAACTCCAAAATCTAACAAAGTTCAGTTTGTTGTTGGTAGGTGTTGTTCGAGCTGCTCTAAGGTAGTAATCATTTAGCGATTTTTGTTTGTTATTGTTTTCTTTGTGAAATAAGGCTAAATAATGGGAAAAAAACATAAATTGCAGGCTAAATGGATAATAATCTCTCTTCTGTTGGTTGATCTTGTATGGCAATGTGGGCCAATTTCAATATGTTGGTTTAAGAGTGATCAAGTTGGTTGTGTGAAGTATGTTGTGACGTTGCATTCTATACCTGAGTAGATTCAAGTGCTAGTGACATTGCATATTTGTTAAATTTGACAAGGGTCGCCCTCTCATAAATAATAGAGGATAGATGTTCGACTCATCTATGAAGAGATTTTTAGTTGAGATAGTTTAAGTCATTCAAACTGCAAGAAGGTATTATGCAACATGAAGCACTCACTTGAACAAGAAATGTTTTCCTTCCTTGAAGCTTAGTACATCTCTTTAAGTTTAATGAAAATCGGACATATCAAATATTTCGAAGTCTATTGGTTGAAATATCTATAACATGTTTGCTTGCTATGCTTTACTCATCAAAACTATTCTGATTATTACACACTGGGGCTACTAGTTTACTTCCTATTTTCAGAAACCTTTGAGTAAGTATGCTTTGGTTTTACATTCTTTTTATAAGTTGGTTTTAAAAATTATAGATAATAAGTTCATCTTGTAGTTCACTAGTAATTATCTCATGACATGTTTAAATTCATTTTCTAAGTAGTGAGCGACCTTATACAATAATTTGTCATCTTAAATGTCGTTTATGTCCTTTTAGGGGATGGATATTATATATGCAGGAAGTGTACGACACAACAATTGATGTAATGAGCTGCATTGTTGATAGTAATAAGTTCTTCTGACTTATTCCTTCATTTGTTGAACCTGCTGCAGAGATTTGTGATGAAGTCAATTTAGGTGGTAGGTCATGAAGTTATATCCTCTTCTGTGTGTTGATTTCTATCTAATCAGTTCTGTGGTATGCCTCCTCTTTTGCTTAAATTGTGTTAAGTCTCTTTCGTGTTTGTTTGTTCAAATTTCTCTTTATATTCTTCTTCATTACCTGGTTGTTTTCTCTATTCATATGCAATCATCTAGCTGTTTTAATTTCCATAGGAGGTACAACAAGTTAGTATTTTATGAAACTATTGGTAATATACTATAGAAGGAATATATGCATCTTATGCCTTGAAAAAATCCCACCGAAGCATCCTTGTATATGCAATGTATCTCAATTAATTGATCAAATATGTGAGCTACTGTAAGGAATGAAAAGTATGTGTACTCTTTAGTTCCCTATAATTGACACGAATTGATCAAGACTGAGATCACACTTAGATTTTATTGCACCAATGATAATAATGTTAAAAAGTATATTAATCCACTGGAGATTTGTTATATGATTAAGCCAAACAAGAGGGATAACTCAAAAGAACCTCTATATATGTTTTAGCGAGCAGTTGATCTATCGACCGAACTTCTCCAATGAAAGCACCATTTGTCAGAATGCCACTTTTTTCCTACTATAATTCATCTAGTGTACATAATAGAATAAATATTAGTCATTTTTAATGATAAAGTTCATGATCCAAACATTCCTATATAGTTATCAGAACGTAGATATTAGCATATGACATCTACATCATTAACATTTGTTCAAACTCTTCACATGAGAAGGAAGCTACTTATTTTTCCTCGGCTGCACTTTTTTAGTGCAGAAAATGTTTTCAATACTGACAACGGCTTGAGGTTCTTTGAGAAAGCCTTATAATATTTGTTATAATTCTCTGTGTTCTCTGCAATTTTAATGAATAGATTAACACGGTTTTCTCCAAAGTCTTGCAAATAACCTTCATAATTTTTTTCTAATGTAACATATCTTTGGAGATGTTAAGAGAAAGTGCTTATGAATACACAATGCCCTTCATAAATTAACCTTTTCCAATAATCGGATGGTTGAAACAAACATCAATCTGCTTTTAATATACTTGGAATAAATCATGATTGTAACTGTTCTTCCTTCTTTCTCTGCTATAAATACATTTCTCCTCAGAGTTGTCAGGCAATCTTTTGCTTCATTTTAAATTTTACAAGAACTAGTTGCTTAACAAAGGAACAACTAATTAACTGCTGCATATTTTCACTGATGCGCATTGTCTTTTTTTTCTCTATTTTCTAACACTTCCCTGCATAACTATCAGGCATGTTGTTTCTTGCACTTACATTAACAAACATCAACTCTTAATTGAGGAACCATAATTTAACTAGACTTCTTACACTACTGCACATCTTCGTCTTGCTTTATTTTTGCATACTTCTCTACACAACTGCATCAAACTAAACTCTATGAAACATTCAAATAGTAATTGCACAGACCTGACCTCAACTTTGCAAAAGAGGAAAAGGTCATGAACTAAACAACATCACAGTGACCTTTGTACACATGTTTATGGAAAGCTGTAATATGGAATTTGTAACTTCGAGTGCATTTTTAGTTAATTCTTGTTGTTGCGGGTTCAGTCAAGTGCTTCTTGACGTTCAATATGAAAAATCAATCATATTGAACTTCTCTAATATTTTTCTTTATTTTATTGGAACTTGTTGAAGTTTCTGTAGAATTGATGAACTCTACACTTCATTTGCAGTGAGCACTTTAACTAGTTCTATTGTAAGTTCATAGAAATCATTATAAACCAATTCGTATTAATGATTTTAGTAAAATTTTGTTCTTACAGATTTTTGAAGATTGAAGTTACAAATCAAGATGAAAGTTTAGAAGATGCACAAGTTCATTATTATTTTGCTAAGAACATTATGTAAAACTTGATAACATAGTCTAGCTTGGGATGCTAAATGATTTAACTGTTTTTTGTTGAGCAAATATTGAAACTATATTGATCATCATTTTGTATTGAATTTTTTATTTAGTTATGAAATTAATTAATTTTATGATATGAAGTTGATGTACAATTGGTGGTAAATGAGAGGACTAAGTACTTGCTCCTCTCTAAATGTTAATATATGCTTAGCTAGTTGCTCATCTGTAAAGGTTAAATTAGGACAAGCAGTATTCTCGTCTCTAAAGATTAATGTAGGACCAAGTAATTACTCTTCGCAAAAAAAGTTTAATGGTCGCAAATAACTACTTTTCAAATATGAAAATTGCCTATTTGGGACGGGATTTACGATCTATAAATGTACATCAGCGACCGTATTATGTGTCGTCTCTAATAACATTTAACGACCATATATAAAATACCGTCGCAATACACCTTTAGCGAAGAAGTCTTTTAGGACGAGTCGCGACCAACATTTTCCTATCGCAATAGTCCTTCTGCGACCATATTTGGACATTTAAGGACGAGATTTCCCTTCCTTAGAGGCAGTTTTTCTTGTAGTGTGAAGAAAAAAATTACATTTCTTTATATGTTAAAAGTAATAAGTAAAAATTAATATCTATTTTCAAACTAGTAAAAAATTAAAAATGAACAAAGGAGTATCAAATTTAAAATAGTAGGTTCGTTACTACTATTACCACATTACGTAATTAATGGATAATGTGTATAGACCTTTTTAGAAACACTACAAACGGGTGTACTAGTTCGGATCAGTTTTTCCCAATATAATTTTATTCTTCTCTTTAGAAGGGAAAACCACTATGTAAAGAAAAACATTATTGAGGTTGACAAAATTAACTTAAAGTAATTGAATTATTTTTAAAGAAAAATAAATAGAATAAGGTCGGTTTGAGATCATTCATTTTATTAAGTTAAAGATATCTTACACAAATATAATTTAAACAATTATAAGCAAGTAAAATTTGACAGTCATATTTGATTATAAAAGAATACAAGGCTCGATAAAAATGAAATTTATTAAAGTAAACCAACACAAATAAAATGATCCATCTTTTGGCAAATCCGACAAAATTAATGATAAAGTGGAGTTAGAATTCAAGTTATGATAAATTATTAAACAACAAATAAAGGGAATAGGAGTGTTTGGGCCCAAGTCTGTTTGTTGTCCACATGGATCCATTGTCTTCAGCTTTCTCCTGCATTTGGGTCTTCAAGCAATTTTTTTCCATGTATATTCTACATATATACCAATTTGACTAAGTTTTAAAGATAAATTAAATTACATTAATTTGATATTTAAAATAATAAATTAAATATTCAAAAACTATATTAAAAGTATTCTATATCTCAAAGGTCAGTGCCTACGGTCATCACAACTCTTATGCCTCCTTAATGTTGAACTAAGCTTATCAAAATCCTCATAAAGTAACTCAGTACCATACGGTCTTGGCTATGAAGAATTAAACCAACCAACCGGAACCGACAACACATGCCATATAATGCCTCAAATAGGGCCATCCAAATACTTGAGTGCTACCAGTTGTTATATGAAAACTTTGTCAGGGCTAAGAACTGGTCCCGTTGACCCCCAAAATCCAGTACATAAGCCCACAACATAACCTTCAAAATCTGAATAATACGCTCTAACTACCCAACTCAACTGATATGTTGTTGGAAAGTTTTGCTAAGATCAATTAGAGTACAAACTCCTCTGAAAAGGTCCTTTAGAAGCTAGAACTAAATTAAGAAATGATTTCTGAAATAAGGGGCATAGACACCCGGTCAAGATGAACTACCTCCTAAATATAGTCACAATCTAGCCTCTCAACGATGATTGGAGACTTAACTAGAGAGAAGTGTGGTGACTTAGTTAATTGATCAACTATGAACTAAATATTGCCAACACCTTTAGAAGTCCCTAAGTAGTACCATAATGAAGTGTATGGTGATGCACTCCCACTTCCACTCTTGAAAAGGAAATCTTTATAACTCACCATCATACCTCAAATGATCTACCTTTACCCAATGGAAACAGAAGCAACAAGAAATTTAGTCTATACTATCTCTCTCTATGCCACGACACTAGTTATTCTGCCTCAAATCACGATGCTTCTTCTAAGGGACAAGATGAATAGAGAACCTAGAATCATAGACATCACGAAGAATAGACTAAATTAAATCTCCAACTCTCAAAACATAAATACGACCATAAAACCTCAAAATACTATCAACCTCAAAGGTGGATGGCCTGGCATCACCACGTAATAACTGATCTTGGATAGATATCTGTAAGACCCCCAAAATAAGTTAAGGTGTCTAGATCATCACATGAATCTAAAAAAGATTAAAATATGTTAATGAAGTGTTTTATAGTATGCATGCTTAATTTGAAGTCATTTGGAAGTCAAACGTCCAACAACGTCTAAGACGTTCAAAAGTTAGTCATTGGACGTACTTGCGTGTGCCTAGCATGTTTTGATGTGTTGCTTGTGTTGTTTCATGCTCAAACTGATATGGAAGGTCCCTAACATGTTAATGAAAGTATTTACGTTGGAAACATCCCGGGTACGACTCCCCAAGGGCCCCACAAAAGTCCCTCAAGGAGGACCCTAAACACTGACTAGACACTGCCTTGGCAGTGTCAAACGACGGCCAAGAACGATGCCTCGTAGCTGGACCTACTCCCCGTAGATGGGCAGGAGTCATTCCATACTTAGACTAGGAGGAAAAGCAACAAATTCCAAGACTTAGACCCAAACGATGGCCAGCAGGACAACCCAAATTCATTCAAATTAGACTTTTCCCTCTAAAAAAGAAACCTCTCTAAAACCTCTATTGGAGATGAAGATCAAGAACAACTTGGAGCTTGGATTACCATGGATTCTTCATGAAGATTTCGTGGTTCTCAGCTACTATGAGGTGTGGTGATCCTTCATCCTTAGTCAACCTTTCTTATAAGAAGTTCTCTCCAATATTTTCAGTGAAAGTTTATGATCAAACCTCCAATTTTCCAATCTAGCCATTGGTTCTTTCTCAAATCATTTTCAAAAGCTTGTTTATGATGAATTTATGTTAATGTACTAATTGTAAAGTCAATCTAATTGCATGATGAACCGATGTTCCATCCTAAATCTCGATTTAACCTATTGGTGGGCATTGTGATCTTGATTCTATGTTAAGTGAATTATGATTCTAGCATGTTGAATTAACTATTGCTGCTGTTATATATTCAAATTGATGGTGAATTATTGATGAGTTATCAATGATGATCAAGTCTTGGAATTTAGGTAAGGTTGACCTATAGTCCTATATCTTCTATAGTTTGATCATGTATTGCACATGATATGGCCTTGATTCTATGATGATTGAGTCATGATTTCGTATATGACTATTATACTTTAGCTACTGCTTATGATGTAAAGTTATGGTCAATTTCGTGAAATTGATCCATGTGGATCAAGGTTTGAAGATTGACCTATGTTCTCCTATCCTCTATAGATTTATAATGCTATATACATAATGTGACCTTAATTCTAGGGTAGATGAAGCATGATTTCGTTTATGTTAACATACATTTAGCTACTGCCCTATATTGGTAATATTGATGGATTGTGAGTATTGAACATTGATGATCAAGGCAAGGGAGATTTGGTAAGATTGCCTTATTCCTCTACTTTTCTATAATATTGCTAGTAGAATTGACCTTGAATTGCATTGTGTGGTATGGTCCACTTATGGTGGCGGTGTTTACTTCTTGTCTATCTATATATGTGTTGATTATGTCCTTGAAGGCAATTGTATCTTTAATGAGTGGTGGTGATAATCATCCAATGGTGAAGCTTATGCCTAGTTTCTATTCTAGTCTATGATCTAGGTTGTATTGCTAATGTTATAAGCATGTGAGTGACTATGTTAGGGTTAGGTATAGGTGCTGCCTTTGATGATGTGATAGTTGTAAATGACCCTTACCTATGTACCCCTATGTGAAGGTATGAGTAGCTAATGTTAGGAGTCTTGAATATAATGTGAAGTTATCCTGTCTCCTATGCTAAATTGTGTTGTGTGGTCAATGTTTGGATGTCCATTGTGGTCCTAAGAGGTTGGATGCCTCAATATGTTGTTGATAGCAATTATGTGATCATGTTGACCAATGTACACACACTTACCCCTCATGCATGGTTACAAGTAGTATAGGTTCATGGTGTCTAACGAAAGAGTATTCTCATATGCACTTGTGTTTACTACTATGCATGTAATGTATATATCTATGAGGTATGCTATGTGTTCCTTAATTAGGATGACTTTATAGGTGTACTAGTATGGACAAGGGTATGGGACCTTGTCTATGCATTGCACATGTGTGCCTTGATAGGATAGTTCCTAGGTTTGTTATCTATGCACATGATTATGAATGCACGATTAAGTTATGAATATGTCTTATATGATATGATGAAGTGTGAATATGCATAGTGTATAAATGTGTTTGTATGAAAGGATTGCTCATATAGTTACACCGATACTCTTATGCATGAATGAAGTACAAGTATGAATATGCGTGGTCTAAGGGTGTTTATGTGAAAGGTTTGCTCACATATATGTATACACACACATGAAAACATGTCTATATTGCTTGTATGATTATCTAGTCAATAGAGAGGCTCTTGAAAGTTGTTCTCAAGGGTATCCTAAAATAGATGGTGCTTGAATATGATATGTCCATGTGAAAGGGTTTCTCATATGATTTAGGTTGATGAACTCTCATCTACGACCTATGAGATAAGCATATGAGAAGTCAATCTCCTAAAGCCTAATTTTATAAAGTAATGTTAATAAAGGCTTTCAATAAAGGGAACTCAGCTTAGCACCGAGTGAACTTAGATGAGGGGTACCCCTTCCCAATCTGAGAAGACTTGTTCACCATAGTTCTCACGATGTGGATAACTACAATGCCCCAATTGGCATAAAGAGGGTTTCCATAGCCTTTTCAGCCAATTCACTTAACAAAGGCTCTTACCAATAGCCATATACACAATACTAAGCCAACAACCAATCCATATCAATGATCCAACAACATACATTATGGATATCATCATTATAAGTTAGGTTATAGAAAATTCTATCATTATCTATACATAATTCAATATCCCAATACAATCAACCCATGAATTCAATAAGATAAAGACATGATCAATTCACCCACATTAGAGACAAAAATAGGAATTCATGTAATGCATGGGTTCATAGAGTTTTTATCTCAAAAACATTCAATTGACATCAATTATATCATAAAACATTGATTTAAATCCTTTCATGCAAAAACCCATGGCTATAATTCAAAATAGAACTTCATAGTTTTAGAAAGTCTTAGAAAAGCCTTTGGTTTTTTGACTCCTTGAATGGAAGAGAATTAAAGGATGAAAAAACATACCTTTATTGAATATAATCCACGAAATTGATGGAGAATCAATGAAGAAATCCAATTCCTAGTTTCAACTTTGCTCCTAGCTTCAATGTAGTCCAGAGAGAACTTTTTTGATCTTTGGGGTTTTGTTTCTGTATAATGAGGTCTAAGTTAGGGTGTAGGTATATAAACTAACCTAATATACCATAAAAGACCCTAAATAACCTTCCATGACTTTGTAACAACCCGAAAATGATTATGCTAAGTAATGCCTAAACGTACCTAGAATGCCTAGATTAGACCGGGTCCATACGGCTTGATGCGCGTGGAACCAGACCTCAGAACCTATGCACCAGCCAATCCAACTAACTTGGTGAGTTAGTTGAGCTAGGAAAGGTTGGGTCCATCCATGTAGGGCACCCGAATATAAAGATTCACCCGGATGAGTCTTAACCGGACTTGAAAGGGGTAATCTTAAGTTTGGAGGGTCTAGGGGTAAAATGGTCTTTTCCAGGCTAGGATTAGTATTGTAATTACCCTAAGTATTTCATTAACTAATTAATTAATATAAAAAGGTGGACAATTCGGGTAGGGTTGGCCGAATTTGACCCTTTTCGCAAGTTAAGCTTCACCCGGGTTCGATCCTTGGTGGAAGTAATGTTAAATCTAATTAATTTATATTAATTATCTTATTTAAGTAAGGGCATGATTAGTCATTTCACCTAACCATCATGCTTTCGAGGATGCTTATCTTTTATATTCTAGCTTAGACATAGGCATGAGCTAGTGGAGAGTGTTCCACTAGCATTTCTTTCTTACTTATTTCAGATGTTGTATTGGTGCCATTTTGGCAACTTTATATTTACGCATTTATGAACTATTTCCTTCATTTGACTATCTCATTATTAGATGGTCGTGGTGAAATTATGTGATATATATTGCAATTCTTACTATGAAGTCTATGTATACTTCAAAGCAAACAAAAGTTTTAAATTTTCCACTAAACTTAATCTATACAATGTAATGATGACGTATGTAGGCTTGTCTGCGACCTCTGAGAGGTCAACGACGCCGGTTTCGACTAGGGTCTAGACCCCGGTCGTGACAAATGTGGTATCAGAGCAATAGGTTAAGTTCCAAGGATAATAAGTTCACATCAACCACATCGAATAGTTTCTAACTTATGGTAGTGAAGTGCACCACTATCATGAATTAGAGACTCCATGATGCGTAGGAAAATTTCCATTCTTCTGATCTTATTGTGCTTTCCTTAATGTCTGATTTCTTGGTGTTATGAGCGTATCTAACATCAATTCTTATGTTTTCAGAAAATGAACACAAGGTGAACGCTGGTCGGGGAAGAGTAGGAGCAGCTGCTAGGGACAACCAAGTTCCACCACAGGGTCCAGCTGCAGGAGTGGCCATGCCAGTTAACCCAGCTGGGTTGACTAATGCGGAGGTGCAGACAGCTTTGGCACAGATGGCTCAAGACATCACTGTGCAGGCTCAGGCTATGACGGCCCGGGCCAACAGACAGGAGGTTCAGCGGGAGAACCCACCAGCCCACAACATGGCGAACAGTTTGCGGGATTTTAAGAGGATGAATCCTCCAATCTTTACAGGATCTATGACTGCCGAGGATCCTCAGGAGGTCATGGAGGAGGTCTAGAAGATTCTGGTGGCGATGGGGGCCACGGAGATTGAGAAAGCTGAGATGGCCTCGTACCAGCTAAAGGATGTTGCACAGGCTTGGTGCAAGATGCGGCAGGATAGCAGGGCGTTGGGCGGAGGTCCGATCACATGGGAGCTGTTTAAGATAACCTTTCTGGAGAGGTTCTTCCCCAGAGAGATGAGAGAGGCTAAGGTTGAGGAGTTCATCAACCTTAAGCAGGGCTCGATGACTGTCTCGGAGTATTCCCTGAAATTCATTAAATTGTCCAGGTATGCCACTTCTTTTGTGTCAAACAGCAGGGATGAGATGAGCAGGTTCCTTACAGGAATCTCAGAGAAATTGGAGGAGGAGTGTCGGGCTGCGATGCTTCATGACAGAATGGACTTGTCCAGGCAGGTTGAGGACAACAGGAAGAAGAGGAGAGTCCGTGAGGTCAGGAGGCCTAACCCTTCTGACCAGACAGGTTCCAGCAGAGGTGGTGGCAGGAGCACTTTTGGAGTTCGTGATCAGCCCAGATTTAAGAAGGGGCATCAGAGTTCAGGGAATTCTAACTATCAGAGGAGTGCAGCACCCAGAGGAGGCAGACCCGAGCCCAAGAAAGTCAATGCAGGTGATGTACAGCATCCCAGAAAGGAATGTGGCAAGTGTGCCCGTATTTAAAGTGGAGAGTGCAGACTAGGCACAAATGCCTTCTTCAGTTGCGGAAAGAGCGGACACATGGTCAGGGACTGTCCACAGAATAGGGGTCAGGCTGGAGGTAATGATCAGCCTAGGCCTAATCCCCAGAATGCTACTGCAGCCGAGCCTCCTAAGAGGAACAGATTTTACGCCTTGAAGGGAAGGGAGGAGCAGGAGAAGTCTGCTGATGTGGTCACAGGTATGCTGCAAGTTTTTGCAACCTCTGTTTATGCTTTACTTGATCCAGGTTCTATGCTTTCTTTCGTGACTCCCTTGCTTGCTCTTACTTTTGAAACACTACCTGAGGTTTTGCATGATCCTATTGTAGTTAGTACTCTCTTAGGAGAAAATGTGAGAGCTGATAGGGTTCATAAAGACTGCCCAATAGTAGTATGTGGTAAGACTATGTGTACAGACATTGTTGAGTTACCCATGAATGACTTCGATACTATACTTGGTATGGACTGGATCCATAAATGTTATGCCTTCATGGATAGCCGTAGTAGGGTTGTGAGATTCCGTTTCCCTAATGAAGTAGAGCTGGTCTGGGAGGGGTACAATTCGAGTCGCTCAAGTCCCTTGATTTAGAACCTAAAGGCTAATAAAATGATGTCCAAGGAATTGTTATGCCATCTTGTGAGTGTCAATGATCTATATCATGACATTCCTTCCATAGACTCTGTTCCTGTAGTGAATGAGTTCCAAGATGTTTTCCCCGATGATTTGTCTGGAGTCCCTCCCACTCGAGAGATTGATTTTGGTATCGACCTAGATCCCGATACCAAACCGATTTCAATTCCTCCCTACAGAATGACTCCAGTTGAACTCAAAGAGTTGAAGTTGCAGATAAAAGATCTCACTGATAAGGGCTTCATTCAGCCGAGCATATCCCCTTGGGGCGCTCCAGTGCTATTTGTGGAAAAAAAAGGATGGAACCCTTAGGAAGTGTATCGATTATGGGCAGCTCAACAAAGTCACTATAAAGAACAAGTATCCACTTCCCAGAATAGATGACTTATTCGATCACCTCCAAGGGTCTAGTTTCTTCTTGAAGATTGATCTTCGTTTCGGGTATCATCAGCTTAGGGTTAGGGATAAAGATATCCCAAAGACAGCCTTTCGTACCCATTATGGTCATTATGAGTTCCTAGTCATGTAATTTGGTCTCACTAATGCACCAGCTGCATTTATGGACCTCATGAACCGAGTCTTCTGTGAATACCTTGATTCTTTCTTCATAGTATTCATTGATGACATCCTCATCTACTCTAAGACCAAGGAAGAGCATGAACACCATTTGAGACTAACCTTGCAGGTACTTAGACAACATCAGTTGTATGCTAAATTCAGCAAGTGTGAATTCTGGCTTAGATCAGTGACCTTTCTGGGTCTTGTTGTGTCTGATCAGGGTGTAGAGATGGACCCCAGGAAGACTGAGGCTATTAAGAACTGACCAAGACCTCTTACTCCCACCGCTATCCGTAGCTTTCTGGGATTGGCTGGTTACTATCGCAGGGTCGTGGAGGGTTTTTCTTCCATTGCTGCCCCACTGATAGCTTTGACTAAGAAGAAAGCCAAGTTCGAATAGGCGGAGATTTGTGAGAAGAGTTTTCAGGAGCTCAAGGATAGACTCACTTTAGCCCAAGTGCTTACATTGCCTAAATGTGGTGAGAATTACACTGTTTATTGTGACGCATCTAGGGTTTGTTTTGGTTGTGTTCTTATGCAGGGTGGTAAGGTGATTTCCTATGCGTCCAGACAGCTCAAGGTTCATGAGAAGAATTATCCCACTCATGACCTAGAGTTGGCAGCTGTGGTGTTTGCATTGAAGCTGTGGAGGCACTACTTGTACGGGGTACATGTGGATGTGTTCACAGACCACAAGAGTCTCCAGTACGTGTTCACACAGAGGGAGTTGAATTTACGTCAGCGGAGATGGTTGGAGCTGTTGAAGGACTATGACATGAGTGTCCACTACCATCCAGGAAAGGCAAATGTTGTAGCTGATGCTTTGAGCAGGTTGAGCATGGGGAGTACAACCCACATTGATGATAGGAAAAAGGAGTTAGTGAAGGATGTACACAGACTGGCCAGACTGGGTGTGAAGTTGATGGCTTCTACTAGTGGGGGTGTCTCAGTTCATCCTAGTTCTGAATCATCCTTGGTAGTTGAAGTTAAGAAGGGTCAGCATCTTGATCCTGTGTTGATGAGGTTGAAGGACTCAGTGTTGATAAAGATGAATGAGTCCTTTACTTTGGGAGGTAACGGTATACTTAGGTACAAGGACAGGCTGTGTGTACCAGACGTGGATGATTTGCATACCAAGATTGTTGCAGAGGCCCATGGTTCCAAGTATTCGATACATCCAGGTTCCACCAAGATGTATCATGACCTCAAGAAGATCTATTGGTGGGATGGCATGAAGAAGAACATTGCTGTGTATGTGGCCAAGTGTCCTAATTGTCAGCAGGTTAAGGCGGAGCACCTTAAGCCTGGTGGTCTCACTCAGATGATTGAGCTTTTGACTTGGAAGTGGGAGGCCATTAACATGGACTTCGTGGTTGGTCTTCCGAGGACTAGGAGACAGCATGACTCCATATGGGTTATTGTGGACAGGATGACTAAGTCTGCCCACTTTATCCTTGTGAAGTCTACTTACAGGGTCGAGGATTATGCGAGACTCTACATTGATGAGATTGTGAGGTGGCATGGGATTCCTTTGTCTATCATTTCAGATAGAGGAGCTCAGTTCACTTCGCATTTTTGGAGATCCTTCTAGAAGAGCTTAGGCACGCAGGTAAAGCTCAGTACTGCCTTCCATCCTCAGACAGATGGGCAGGCAGAGCGCACCATCCAGACATTGGAGGACATGTTGAGGGCGTGTGTGATCGACTTCAGAGGTATTTGGGATGACCATCTTCCATTGATAGAGTTCTCGTACAATAACAACTATCACTCCAGCATTGGGATGGCACCGTTTGAGGCACTGTATGGTAGGAGGTGTAGGTCTTCAGTTGGGTGGTTCGAGGTTGTAGATTCATCCATTTTGGGTCCAGAGATCATTCATGAGGCCTTAGAGAAGGTCAGGGTGATTAGGGACAGGTTGGCTACTGCTTACAGTTGGCAGAAGTCTTATGCAGATAACAGGAAGCGGCCCTTAGAGTTTGATGTTGATGACCATGTATACTTGAAGATATCACCCATGAAGGGGGTAATGAGGTTTGGCAGGAAGGGGAAGTTAAGTCCAAGGTATGTTGGGCCATACAAGATTCTACAGCGTGTGGGTGAGGGGGCCTATGAGTTGGCATTGCCTGCGGAGCTAGCTTCTGTTCATCCAGTCTTTCATGTCTCTATGTTAAAGAAGTGTCTTGGTGATCCAACATCGATTATACCTGTTGAAGGTTAAGGGTTGATGAAGACTTGTCCTATGAGGAGGTTCCTGTTGAGATTTTAGACCGTCAGGTAAAGCGGCTAAGAAACAAGGAGGTTGCCACAATGAAGGTATTGTGGAGGAACCATCTTGTTGAGGGTGCTACGTGGGAGGCCGAGGCAAATATGATATCCCTCTATCCTCATCTTTTCAGCTCTTGAGGTTAGACTTCTTACTCTTAAGTCTAAGTTTCCTTATCTCCTCTATTCTTGGTTGATGTTGCTTGACTGTGTATAGTACTCATGTTATGATATGCCTGGCATTGTGCTAGATAATTAGAAGTGTCATTCGGGGACGAATGTTCCTAGGGGGGGGGGATAATGTAAAAACCCGAAAATGATTATGCTAAGTAATCCCTACACGTACCTAGAATGCCTAGATTATACAGCTTGATGCGCGTGGAACCAGACCTCAGAACCTATGCACCAGCCAAGCCAACTAACTTGGTGAGTTAGTTGAGCTAGCCAAGGTTGGGTCCAGCCATGTAGGGCACCCGAATATTAAGATTCACGGTGAATGAGTCTTAACCGGACTTGAAAGGGGTAATCTTAAGTTTGGAGGGTCTAGGGGCAAAATGGTCTTTTCCAGGCTAGGGGTAGTATTGTAATTACCCTAAGTATTTAATTAATTAATTAATTAATATAAAAAGGTGGAAAATTCAGGTAGGGTTGGCCAAAATTGACCCTTTTTGCAAGATAAGCTTCACCCAGTTTCGATCCTTGTTGGAAGCTGTAACATTCCAGAAAAACGTATTTGTCTGGTAGAGAGCCAAAATAGGTTTCAAGAATGCATTTGGGAAAATGTAGGCATCCCAATGCCCAATATTGAATAGTATTGGGCATAATATTAAAATATTGGCTTAGGGTAATAGCCAATATGCATTTGGGAAAATATAGGTATCCCAATGCCCAATATTGAATAGTATTGGGCATAATATAAAAATATTGGCTAAGGGTGTTAGCCAATGTTTCTAAGTATGAATAAGCACTGCTTAAGATTGTACCTGCAAAGAAGACCCTAAGATAAAAGAGTGATCTCTAACGCAATACTCTGGGTATGAGGCATCCAAGTGTCAAGCCTAGATACTATAGCACATGATCAATTAAAATGATCATATAGATTAAGCAGTGCCCAAGGACATAGTGAGTATCCTTGGAAAATAAGTAAACATTCCCAAAGGAACCATAAATAATAGTTAGATTGGAAAGTACAACCAACACATGTGCAAGCACATGTGCAAGACATGTGAAGAAGCTGCCAAAGGAGGGGACCACCCGAACCAAATTCGGTTAGGGTAGTTAGGGGGAAAAACGTGCACAAGGGACCACTCCATGTGGGGCCTAACTTTCTAATCAATCTAGACTCTATCCTAACTTCCCTAAATAGATAACTAACCTAGGACCAAACAAAATAAACTAATTAGTGCACCCGACAACCTGGGACTAAACCGGTTTGACACTAACCTAGTACTAGTTGAAGAGACAACCTAGTAGCTAACCTAGGATGGTCCAAAAGGTTAGTTATGGTCCTAAAAACTTAGGGGTACTTTAGTAATTCCCCTAGGTTACCTAATTAATTAATTTAGCAACTTAATTAATTAATTTAAAAGGGATAAAATCGAAACTACAAAGGAAATTTCCAGATTTCGGTTATGACAAGAAAGAGACAACATAGTACCTAACCTAGGATTGTCCAAAGAGTCAGTTAAGGTCCTAAAAACCTGGGGATACTTTAGGAATTACCCTAGGCTACTTAATTAATTAATTTAGCAACTTAATTAATTAATTTAAAGGGGCAAAACCGAAATCACAAAGCAATTTCCAGATTTTGGTTAAAACAAGAAAAAGACAACCTAGTACCTAACCTAGGATGGTTCAAAGGATTGGTTATGGTCATAACGACTTAAGGGTACTTTATTAATTACCTCAGGTCACCTAATTAATTAAATTAGCAATTTAAGTAATTAGTTTAAATGATCAAAACGAAATTCTTACACTAACCTAGTACAACTCAAGAAACATCCAAGTACTTAACCTAGGATGGTCCAAAAGGGTTAATTTTGGTTCCAATGACTTAGGGGTACTTTATTACTTACCCTAGGTACCCAAATTAATTAAATTAAGAATTTAATTAATTAATATAAAGTCAAAATGTTGACCAAAACCATAGTCAACACCAATTTACAGATTTGACTAAGTGTTATGTTCTCCTATGTTTAGTCAACTTAGGAGGGGCATTTTGGTAATTGGTTAATTAGTTTATTAAATTAATTTATTAAACCTAAGTTGTATAATTGAAAATCACTTCTTAAACCTAAAAATCACTTTCAAACTCATAGAAAAAAAGGACGCAAAAACAGTAAGCAACGAACGCAAGAAAAAGGAAGAAAATTTATTGATTTCTCTAGGGCGATTTCAAGATTTCTTCAAGGTTTCATTCAAGGTGGTCATCTTACATTAAGTTCTACATAATGTATGGGTTTATATACTGGAATTCTTTCTCCAAGAGTATTTTCCTTTGAACGATTCACAAGATCTCGAAAACTAGGATTGTTCACGTCGTTCTCGTCGAACTTCCCTTCCCTAGTATCCTTTTCGATTTCAATGTTGAATAGGTTAGACATCATGTTGTTGGTATGTGGTTCTGGCTGTTCTTACCATGTATTGTTCTTGAATGATGAGTATCGAATGAAATTATGAACTTGTAATTGCGTAAAGTTAATCTTATCATGATAATTAAGGATCGATAATATGCTAAGCTAAGTCCGTGGTGTGTTAAGTGAATTATGTGTCTTTGGCCGAATGTTGACTTGCTGTTGTTGTGATGTTATGAAGATGCTAAAGCCATAAAATGTTAATATGATGCTGTCCAATATGTTCTTAAAACGTTACACTGAAAGCCATAAACTCAGAATTGGCTCAAAGACATCTATGAAATCATATCTTGAATAAATTGGCTATCTGGTTCCAATAAAGTTAACTAACTCTATTTAATCAAAATGAATATATGCTAATGGCTAGGAATTTATGTAAATCATTAAATTGTCAATTTAAATATGAACATACATAAAAATTGGCTTATGCCAAAAAGAATGAATTTGCTAGTATAACATCCCAAATCTTGAGCCAATACTAATCATATGCCAATTCTTGTGTAGTAAGAGTATCAAATATATATTAAGCACTTCTAAAGTAATATCAATGAAACCATAACCAAGGGAATGACATTCATTGGGACAACTCCCAACATGCTCCACAAGAATGAACTATGAACACATGAAACTCATTGACTGAAGTGCTCATCGTCCATAAACGGTGATATGAAGCTAATACACTAAAGTAAGTAAGTAACGTGAGTTATAACATAATTAAAGGGGTCTAAATTAAGTAGGTGATCAGAATGGGGTGTTAAAGGAAGTGATACAAGTCTTACTTACACCAAAGCTAATTTTTTAAAAGAATACTCACGAATGAAGGTATTAGAATGTGTGAGACTAGTCTCATTAACACCTAAGGATGATATGTAAGGACAATTCACATTCATCAATGTAAAGTAAGGATGATATGTAAGGTCAATTCACATTTCATCAATATAAAGTAAGGATGACAAGTCATCAAAAGAGGAAATAAATCTCAATCACATTCTATATGTAAGTGTAAGGACAATTCACACTTAATACGTAAAGAAGAGATGAGAAATCATCTAATGAGATATGACTACCTCATTTTAGAAGCAAGATTCGATGATGTATGAGTTGAATGTAAATAGGAACTTTAAACTGAGCACCGATAGGCTAGTTATGAGTGGTGATGCCTTATTTCGGGAAGGGCGGAGGTTCATGTAATTCTCATGAGATGAGACTGTCGACCAAGGTGGGTATGGGTCTCCCTAAATCTCCTAGTCTTTGAACTATGTTGCAAACATAGGGAACTAGCTAGTGGTTTTCCACCTAAGCGAGCTAGGGATGTTTTGGTTTCACCTTGGCCAGTAACTCCACCTCTTTTCGGTATGGGGAAGACACCAGATTTCATGACGATCACATGATCTATGTTGGTTAAGGTTGAAGTTCCTCAAAGTATGAAATATAAAGAAATGAACGATACTGAAGGTGTTTATGCAAGACAATCAAGAGGTGAAATCAGATTCAAGTAATGACATTAGGTCATTCTTGGTCATTGCACTTCATGATATCGATGAGAGTCTTAAACTTCATCCTAGGTATAGCTGGTGTTTACATCAGCGTACGAATGAATGAAATGAATAATGTGAAGTACGAATGAACAAATGAAGCGGACTATGTGTTTGCTAAAGAAGGCCCTCGGGTTGAGGTCCCATATATTGGGCCCTCACTTGACATGTCTTAATGCTACATCCACAATTCCAAGGTCTCGTAGATATGAAATGTATAATATATAAAACATGAAAACGTTAACTAAATAACCCATAACTTCCCTAACATGAAAGTAATGAAATCAATGGAATGATCAATAGAGAATGACTTATGAAATGTAATGAAGATATGGTGTAATGAATGACTTGCTATAAGAATAGTCAAAGTATGTCCAATGAAGTTTACAATAAGTAAAGGGCATAGCTAATAATGAATCTTCATGTCATGAAAATGAACAAAGCCAAATAAAATTGGCTTATAATGACTTCCTTTATAAGGAAAATATCAAAGAAAATAATGAATTCAAATATGATTATCCCAAATGATTAACTAATGTATTTAGCCAATAAAGATTGGCTTATAAAGAATTCATGCCCAAAGTAAGCAAGATCATAAGCTTTAATGATATGACCCAAGAACTATGCCCATTATGCAATCAACTAAAGAATGAGTTGAGTCAATAAGTATTGACTTATAAATATATTCATGCCCCAAATTGTAGTTAAGTCTTTTCCTTAATCTCTTGAATTACTTACTTGATTCACTGTGGGTATGGGACTACAATGAATCATTGCACTTGTAAATAAAACATAGGACCAAAGGAGTTATTGAACTACACAACAAGAAGAAGAAAAAGACTAAAAAATAATCTAAGTGTACAAAGATGAGCTCTTGGCCTAAGAGGATCAAAATCTCAAATCTTCGCTCAAGTTGTTCTAAAATTATGTTGATGATACTAATGTCTTGTGATCATATAGAAAATGAGTTGTGTGCTTTGAATGCATTAAAATACATCATATTCATACCACAATTCACAACTAACGAATTAGGAAAGTCTAATGACTAGACTTTCCAAAAATGGCATGTTGCTTAGGAAGAGCTTCCCTTGATCATGCATAGATTTACGTGTATGTGTGCATACACCCATACTTAGTACAAGTGGTGTACTAACCCCCTACTATTTACTATTTTTATAGGTACAAGTCAGAGGACAGATTGATGACACTTGCAGCGGTTTGGACTTCAGCGTTTCTCCAAACCATTTGGTAGATCCTCTTGATTTCGAGGATGCTACAGTCTTAGTCTAGCTTTAGATATAGACATAGATAGTGGATGTTGTCCCTAGCGTTTCTTTCACATTTCATTTCGAACCTTTTGATGTAAGGCCGTTTTGGCAACTTAATATATTCTATTCATCATTTCTTTTGAAATGTTCTTGATATTAGATGGTTGTCTATTGATGTTAATATTAGTATATAATGCTTAATATGTAATGACTATATGAAGTCTAAGTAAAATTCATACATATAAAAAGTTTTAAATTTTCCGCAAATTTAACTAGATGAATGTGATGAATGCAAGATGAGACTTGTCTGCGACCTCTAAGAGGTCAACAACGCCGGTGGCGATTCGGATTCAAGAATCCGGGTCGTTACAAACTTAGTATCAGAGCATGAGGTTAAATTACCTAGGATCTAAAGCTCAACACAACCACATTACGTAGTTTCTAGCTTATGGTTGTGAAGCGCGCCACAATCATGACTTAGAGACTACGCGATGATAGGAAATTCTCCCTTCTTCTACTCTTTATCATGCTATCTAGAGCTTTGACACTTTGTGTCATTATAAGTATCTAACTTCCTTCTTGTGTGAACGCGTAGAAGAATACACACAAGAATTAGGATGGCCAAGTGGTCTAAGGCGCCAGACTCAAGATCTGGCCTTCCCAAGAAGGGAAATGATGGAAATGCCCAGCGTGACTGAAAGACGTGTAATAAGTGTGGTCGTTCGCATGGAGGTGAGTACATGGCAGATTCTAAATGCATGCCACGGGTGTTAATAAAAGAGGAGGAGGCTGAGTTGGCTGCATATAAGCTCAAGGATGTGGCTCAGGTATGGATTGGCTCCATAAATGTCATCAAGTGAAGCGGCTAAGAAACAAGGAGGTTGCCACCATGAAGGTACTATGGCGGAACCACCTTGTTGAGGGAGCAACATGGGAGGCTGAGGCCGTTATGAGATCCCGTTACCCTCACTTGTTCAGTTCTTGCGATTGGATATACTCTTCCTTAGTTCGATTTCGTTAATGAGACTCTAAATCTTAGTGCATTAGGTGGTTTTTGTGTTCTAAGTCCATAACCGTATATTTTATACTTGCACTATATGAGTTAAAATGAGTTCATGAGTGCATTCATGTTGCTGTTTTTGTATAGCGTAGACGTAATTTTATGTGTTGCATGTGTTGTGATGTGCATCAAGATAAGTGTGATTGAGAAGGAAGTTCATCGATCTCAAATATGAAGCTTTAGATAAGCTTGAGTAAGAATACATCATCCAGTATATGTGTGAATCAGATGTTCAGAAACGATAACGTTTTAAGTATGTTTATGTGTTTTGAAATTTCCCTTTTGTTTTAAAATGATGTGTAAGTGTCATTTGAGGACGAATGTTCCTAAGGGAGGGATAATGTAACATTCTAGAAAAAAGTATATGTCTGGTAGAGAGCCAAAATAGGTTTCAAGAATGCATTTGGGAAAATGTAGGCATCCCAATACCCAATATTGAATAGTATTGGGCATAATATAAAAATATTGGCTTAGGGTGATAGCCAATATGCATTGGGAAAATGTAGGTATCCCAATGCCCAATATTGAATAGTATTGGGCATAATATAAAAATATTGACTAAGGGTGTTAGCCAATTTTTCTAAGTATGAATAAGCAGTGCTTAAGATTGTACCTGCAAAGAAGACCCTAAGATAAAATAGTAATCTCTAATGCAGTACTCTGGGTATGAGGCATCCAAGTGTCAAGCCTAGATACCATAGCACATGATCAATTAAAATGATCATATAGATTAAGCAGTGCCCAAGGACATAGTGAGGATCCTTGGGACAATAAGTAAACATTCCCAAAGGAACCATAAATAATAGTTAGTTAGGAAAGTACAACCAACACGTGCAAGCACATGTGCAAGACATGTGAAGAAGCTTCCAAAGGAAGGGACCACACTAACCAAATTCGGTTAGGGTACTTTGGGGGAAAAACGTGCACAAGGGACCACTCCATGTGGGACCTAACTTTATAATCAATTATAGACTCTAACCTATTGCCCTAAATAACTAACTAACCTAGGACCAAACAAAATAAATTAACTAGTGCACCCGACAACCTAAGATTTAACCGGGTTGACACTAACCTAGTACTAGTTGAAGAGACAACCTAGTAGCTAACCTAGGATGGTCCAAAAGGTTAGTTATGGTCCTAAAAACTTAGGGGTACTTTAGTAATTCCCCTAGGTTACCTAATTAATTAATTTAGCAACTTAATTAATTAATTTAAAAGGGATAAAACCGAAACTACAAAGGAAATTTCCAGATTTCGGTTAAGACAAGAAAGGGACAACATAGTACCTAAGCTTGGATGGTCCAAAGAGTCAGTTAAGGTCCTAAAAACCTAGGGATACTTTAGGAATTACCCTAGGCTACTTAATTAATTAATTGAGCAATTTAATTAATTAATTTAAAGGGGCAAAACCGAAATCACAAATCAATTTCCAGATTTTGGTTAAAACAAGAAAAAGACAACCTAGTACCTAACCTAGGATGGTTCAAAGGATTGGTTATGGTCCTACCAACTTAAGGGTACTTTAGTGATTACCTTAGGTCACCTAATTAATTAAATTAGTAATTTAATTAAATAGTTTGAATGATCAAAACGAAATTCTTACACTAACCTAGTATAACTCAAGAAACATCCTAGTACTTAACCTAGGATGATCCAAAAGATTAATTTTGGTTCCAATGACTTAGGGGTAACTTAGTACTTACCCTAGGTACCTAAATTAATTAAATTAAGGATTTAATTAATCAATATAAAATCAAAATTTTGACCAAAACCATAGTCAACACCAATTTCCAGATTTGACTAAGCGTTATGTTCTCCTATGTTACGTCAACTTAGGAGGGGCATTTTGGTAATTGGTTCTTTAGTTTATTAAATTAATTTATTAAACCTAAGTTGTATAATTGAAGATCAGTTCTTAAACCTAAAATCAAGTTCAAACTCATAGAAAAAAAGGACGCAAAAACAGTAAGCAACGAACGCAAGAAAAAGGCAGAAAATTTATCGATTTCTCTAGGGCGATTTCAAGATTTCTTCAAGGTTTCGTTCAAGGTGGTCTTCGTAGATTAAGTTCAACATAAGGTATGGGTTTCTCTCCTAGAATTCTTTCTCCCGGAGTATTTTTCTTCGAACGATTCAAAAGATCTTGAAAACTAGGGTTGTTCCCGTCGTTCTCGTCGAACTTCCCTTCCCTAGTATCCTTTTCAATTTCAATGTTGAATAGGTTAGAGATCATGTTGTTGGTATGTGGTTCTGGCTGTTCTTAACATGTATTATTCTTGAATGATGAGTATCGAATGAAATTATGAACTTGTAATTGCGTAAAGTTAATCTTATCATGATAATTAAAGATCGATAATATGCTAAGTTAAGTCCGTGATGTGTTAAGTGAATTATGTGTCTTTGGACGAATGTTGACTTGATGTTGTTGTGATGTTATGAAGATGCTAAATCCATCAAATGTTAATATGATGTTGTCCAATATGTTCTTAAAACGTTACACTGAAAGCCATAAACTCAGAATTGGCTCAAGGACATCTATGAAATCATATCTTGAATAAATTAAATATCTGGTTCCAATAAAGTTGGATAACTCTATTTGGTCAAAATGAATATATGCTAATGGATAGGAAGTTATGTAAATGATTAAATTGGCAATTTAAATATGAACATACGTAAAAATTGGCTTATGCCAAAAAGAATGAATTTGCTAGTCTAACATTCCAAATCTTGAGCCAATACTAATCATATACCAATTCTTGTGTAGTAAGAGTATCAAATATATATTAAGCACTCCTAAAGTAATATCAATGAATCCATAACCAAGGGAATGACATTCATTGGGACAAATCCCAACATGCTCCACAAGAATGAACTATGAACACATGAAACTCATTGAATGAAGTGCTCATCTTCCATAAACGGTGATATAAAGCTAATACACTAAAGTAAGTAAGTAACGTGAGTTATAACATAATTAAAGGGGTCTAAATTAAGTAAGTGACCAGAATGGGGTGTTAAAGGAAGTGAGACAAGTCTTACTTACACCAAAGCTAATTTGTTAAAAAAATACTCACGAATGAAGGTGTTAGAATGTGTGAGACTAGTCTCATTAACACCTAAGGATGATATGTAAGGACAATTCACATTCATCAATGTAAAGTAAGGATGATATGTAAGGCCAATTCACATTTCATCAATATAAAGTAAGGATGACAAGTCATCAAAAGAGGAAATATATCTCAATCACATTCTATATGTAAGTGTAAGGACAATTCACACTTAATACGTAAAGAAGAGATGAGAAATCATCTAATGAGCTATGACTACCTCATTCTAGAAGCAAGCTTCGATGATGTATGAGTTGAATATAAATAGGAACTTTAAACCGAGCACCGATAGGCTAGTTATGAGTGGTGATGCCTTATTTCGGGAAGAGCGGAGGTTCACGTAATTCTCATGAGATGAGATTGTCCACCAAGGTGGGTATGGGTCTCCCTAAATCTCCTATTCTTTGAACTATGTTGCCAACATAGGGAACTAGCTAGTGGTTTTCCACCTAAGCGAGCTAGGGATGTTTTGGTTTCACCTTGGCCAGTGACTCCACCTCTTTTCGGTGTGGGGAAGACACCAAATTTCATGATGATCACATGATCTATGTCGGTTAAGGTTGAATTTCCTCAAAGTATGAAAGATAAAGAAATGAACGATACCGAAGGTGTTTGTGCAAGACAATCAGGAAATGAAATCAGATTCAAGTAATGACATTAGGTCATTCTTGGTCATTGCACTTCATGATCCCGATGAGAGTCTTAAACTTTACCCTAGGTATAGCTGGTGTTTACATCAGCGTACGAATGAATGAAATGAATAATGTGAAGTACGAATGAACGAATGAAGCAGACTATGTGTTTGCTAAAGAAGGCCCTCGGGTTGAGGTCCCATATGTTGGGCCCTCACTTGACATGTCTTAATGATACATCCACAATTCCAAGGTCTCGTAGATATAATTGTATAATATATGAAACATGAAAACGTTAACTAAATAACCCATAACTTCCCTAACATGAAAGTAATGAAATCAATGGAAGGATAATAGAGAATGACTTATGAAATGTAATGAAGATATGGTGTAATGAATGACTTGCTATAAGAATAGTCAAAGTATGTCCAATGAAGTTTACAATAAGTAAAGGGCATAGCTAATAATGAATTTTCATGTCATGAAAATGAACAAAGCCAAATAAAATTGGCTTATAATGACTTCCTTTATTAGGAAAATACCAAAGACAATAATGAATTCAAATCTGATTATCCAAAATGATTAACTAATGTATTTAGCCAATAAAGATTGGCTTATAAAGAATTCATGCCCAAACTAAGCAAGATCATAAGCTTTAATGATATGACCCAAGAACTATGCACATTATTCAATCAACTAAAGAATGAGTATAGTTAATAAGTATTGACTTATAAATATATTCATGCCCCAGATTGTAGTTAAGTCATTTCCTTAATCTCTTGAATTACTTACTTGATTCACTGTGGGTATGGGACTACAATGAATCATTGCACTTGTAAATAAAACATAGGACCAAAGGAGTTATTGAACTACACAACAACAAGAAGAAAAAGACTAAAAAATAATCTAAGTGTACAAAGATGAGCTCTTGGCCTAAGAGGATCAAAATCTCAAATCTTCGCTCGAGTTGTTCTAAAATTATGTTGATGATACTAATGTATTGTGATCATATAGAAAATGAGTTGTGTGCTTTGAATGCATTAAATACATCATATTCATACCACAATTCACAACTAACGAATTAGGAAAGTCTAATGACTAGACTTTCCAGAAATGGCATGTTGCTTAGGAAGAGCTTTCCTTGATCATGCATAGATTTACGTGTATGTGTGCATACACCCATACTTAGTACAACTGGTGTACTAACCCCCTACTATTTACTATTTTTATAGGTGCAGGTCAGAGGACAGATTGACGACACTTGCAGCGGTTTGAACTTCAGCGTTTCTCCAAACCATTTGGTAGATCCTCTTGATTTCGAGGATGCTACAGTCTTAGTCTAGCTTTATATATAGACATAGCTAGTGGATGTTGTCCCTAGATTTTCTTTCACATTTTATTTCGAACCTTTTGATGTAAGGCCATTTTGGCAACTTAATATATTTTATTCATCATTTGTTTTGAAATGTTCTTGATATTAGATGGTTGTCTATTGATGTTGAGCTTAGTATATAATGTTTAATACGTAATGACTATATGAAGTCTAAGTAAAATTCATACATATAAAAAGTTTTATATTTTCCGCTAATGTAACTAGATGAAAGTGATGAATGCAAGATGAGGCTTGTGTGCGACCTCTGAGAGGTCAACGACGCCGGTGGCGATTAGGATTCAAGAATCCGGGTTGTTACAGAAGCAATGTTAAATCTAATTAATTTATATTAATTATCTTATTTAAGTAAGGGCATGATTAGTCATTTCACCTAAGCCTTTAAAAAATCAGATTTTTAATAATAAATGGCAAGGAGTTCTAGTTTGACTAAGTCTTCAACTAAGACTCCTACTCATAAGATTACAATAACATATCTCCACTCTCATTCTCACGATTGTCCACTCTCTTTCTCATGCCTATTTACTCTCATTCTCACGTTCATTATCAGTAAAAGAACAAAATCAAAAGTTCATCACTCTTGAAGAACTTGAACGCTAAAACTCAAATGAAAAACTAAACTAAAAACGAAAAGCAAAAACATAGTTCTTGACGGGTTGTGCTTGAAGTTTGGTGGTGAGGATTTGGTGTCGTGGGAGTTGGTTGCCGTTGGAGCAGATTTGGAGGGTGTTGATCAACAAAAGGTATGGGTTTTCTTTATCTTGGTCCCTTTCCCAAGTGACCCCTAGGATTCAGTCGAATTCTAATCCGAAAACTAGGAATGTTCCCCGTTGCATGTCCCTGTCACTAGCTCCCATCGATTTTGTAGGTTGGGTATGTTTTGCTGGTAGAATTTAGGGATGTGATGTGTTTTCATGATGATTTTGTTTATTTATGTATGTTCGGATTTATGTGAGTAATAAGCATGCTTTCCGAAACTATGTGTTTAACGTGTGTGTGCATTGTGTATGCCATGACTTTGGTCACGGGTTGAAGTGTGTTATATGTATGTTAAATTCTTTTGTTTTGTATGCAATTACTTGAAGTAAATCGTGATGTTCATAAGTGGTGTAATGTTACTGAATTGAGTGAAACCTCTTGATCAAATGTAACCATGAAAATGCACAAAATAAACGTACGAAATGTCTAATGAATTGTCCTAAAATCTACCATATAAAATGTTGAGGAAATGGACTGGAAAACGTGATCAAATTTCCAGACTTTCTGGAAATTTGGTTTCGGCTAAGTTACTTGAAGAATTGGAGATTTAATTTTTTTTAAAAAATAAGTGAGGTCATCAAGGATTGAACCCGAGACCTCACTATATGAAGGCTGTTGAAAATTTTAATATTTAAAGTTTGGTGAGGGGGATTCGAAATGGGGTAAGGCTGGTGAAGAAACAAAATAAAAAGGGAAGATAAATAAATGAGGTGTGTGGGGATCGAACCCACAACCAATCGGATAGATAAAAAAGTTAGGAGAAAAATTAAATAAAAGAAAAATGAGGTTGTGGGGGATCGATCCCACATCCTCTCGGTCTAAACGGAAAAATTAAGGAAAGAAAGAAAATAAAAGAAATGTGGGCGTGGGGATTCGATCTTGGGTCCCCAAGCTGAGATGTTTAAGACAAAGTGAAGAAAAGAAAGAAAGGAAGTGTAGGTGTGGGGATTCGATCTCGGGTCCCCAAGCGGAGAATTCGAAATCAAAAATTAATAAAAAAAAGACTAAATGTTATACAAGGGATTCGAGATCGGGTTCCCTTGCCCAATTCCGTATTGATACATAAGTCTTAGGTGATTAAATATTTAATGAATGCTGCCTCTAGGAATAAAAATTGAGACCTTGGCATATTGACAAGATGCATAAGTCTTGTACCATATAATCTTGGGTAAGTATAAGTCACTTAGACGAATTATGAATGAAGCCTCATGGCTTGTACGTATGGGTTGATAAGTCCAGCGTACGTTAAAAGTAAGTGAACCTAAGATGTATGTGATGAATTGATGTGACCCCAGGAGGGTTAAGTAAGGGTATGAAACACACTAAAAGGCCAAGTGCATTGGCATATAATGAAATGAAAAATCACGTAAAAAGGGTGAGTAATTATGATGAGCTAATATGCTAAAGTTAATGAATGTAGTGACAACATTATAAGAGGCTAATGTGAAAGATGAGATCAATCTAAGATGAGCCTAAGTAAGTGTTACCAATAACGTACTCACCTATGAGAGTGTAAAGTTAATGAAGAGACCAGTCTCTAAGAAACACTAATGAAAGTATTGAGATCAATACACACTTAATACTAATGATGAGATGAGAAATCATCTAATGAGCAATGATTCCCTCATACTAGAAGCCAGCTTCTATGATGTATGAGATGAATGTAATGGAACTTTATACGGAGCACCGATAGGCTAGCTATGAGTCATGATTCCTTCTTTCGGGAAGGCATAGGTTCGTGTAAATCTCATGAGATGATATTGTCCGTTTAGGTGGGTATGGGTCTCCTTATATATCCTAGTCTTTGAACCTATGCAGCCAACATAGGGATCTAGCAGGGTTCAATTCCCTATATACGCTAGCATGTTTTGGTTTCACTTTGGCCGGTGATGCCACCTCTTTTCGGTGTGGGGTAGACACTGGATTTCATGGAGTTCACATGATCTATGTCGGTTAAAGTTAAAGTTCCCAAAGAAAGAATGAGGCCAGCCTCAGTAATGCACAAAATGGAATGAATGATACCAAAGGTGTTTGGTTAGGATAATCAAGAGGTGAACTAGACTCAAGTAATGACACTAGGTTGTTCTTGATCATTGCACAGTGAACCCGATGAGAGTCTTAAACTACATCCTAGGTATAGCTGGTGTTTATACCAGCCTATGAATGAATGAAACGAATGAAAGTGAAGTATGTATGAATGAATGAAGCAGACTCTGTGTTTGCTAAAGAAGGCTCCCTAGTTGAGGTCCCACATATTGAGCCCTCATTTTGGGAAGTCCTAATGTTAAGTCCATGATTCCAAGGTCTCATGGCATATGAACGAATGATATGTGGTATATGTATGTGCTATATGAAATACGTTATGTGTTGTGTGCAATATGAAAAGAATGATGATGCATGTTACTCTCATAGCATGACTTTCCTAATCTGATTTGGCAAGTCCAACTGACTAGGCTTTCCATAACTCATATCGTTAGGAGAGAGATTTCCTTAATCATGCATGTCCTTGGTGTGTACTTGCATACACCCATACTTAGTACAAGTGTGTACTAATCCCATACAATACTCTACTTTTAGGTGCAGGTGCAGGTGGACGCTAGAGCTTACGAGACTACGTTGAAGCTATCCGGACGTGGAACATTCATCCGGACTTGGTAGCCACTCATACTTTCGAGGATGCTTATCTTTTATATTCTAGCTTAGACGTAGGCATGATCTAGTGGAGAGTGTTCCACTAGCGTTTCTTTCTTACTTATTTCAGACGTTGTATTGGTGCCATTTTGGCAACTTTATATTTATGCAGTTATGAACTATTTCCTTTATTTGAATATCTCATTATTAGATGGTTGTGGTGAACTGATGTGATATATATTGCAATTCTTACTATGAAGTCTATGTATACTTCAAAGCAAACAAAAGTTTTAAATTTTCCTCTAAAATTAATTTATACAATGTAATGATGACGTATGTAGACTTGTCTGCGACCTCTGAGAGGTCAACGACGCCGGTTTCGACTAGGGTCTAGACCCCGGTCGTGACAGAATTATATAGGACCCTAGGTGAATTTCCGAAAATATCCCAACCTTGGCCGAGACACGTGCAGACGTTTTCATTGACGGACCGTCAACTCACCGACGGACCTGCCTGCAGGTCTGTTGTTTTGGTCAAAGACTGGTCTTTGGGGGATTATTTCCCACACCTAAGTGTTGTTGATACTCTCAAATTACACTTCCCTAAAGAATTATAATCGTTCGTATCAAGTAAAGAACCCAAATGTTAGGTTGGGGTCGATCCCACGAGGAAAATGGTTTAGACTTAACTTTAATCTACGATTACTTCTATTTAGTCAAGTCCTTTCCGAAAACAAACAATTAAAGGGGGGATTTTGTGTAACAAAAGTATTTAATTAATTCTAAGTAAACAAGTAGAAAGTTCAAATATTTGATGTTTATCAAGTGATGAGAGAAACTAGGGTGTAAGTGTTCCCCATAGGTTCATAACGCAGTAACCCTAGCTATAACAACTCTTTCCTAGTATCTTGCATGCAAAGTGGTAAGTTATGTATCCCTAATTCCTTGGTACGGCAACTAGGGAATTTCACTCCGCACCTTGGTCCGGCTACGTGTGTATACTTTACTAAACCTTACCTTTTACCTCATATTAAGCATCATATTCAATGTATGGCTAAGTTACTACTTTGCACCAATTGAAACTAGCCTATTAGATAGTGTATACTAAATCTACGTTGATAATTCTTTTCTTATTATCTTCCTCCTTGGTCCGGTAAGTAGCAACAAGGCGAGTTCTAACGTTGGCCACCGTTAAAAAGACTTCTAAACGAAAGAATTATCAATACATGCAAGAAACTATTCTAGAATTGTTATTTAGCTAGTTTTACTTTGTTAATTACCCATGGTTCCCACAACCCTAGTTGTTGATTTAGTTACCCATGTTAAGAATTACACAATTCATATTTATTAAACAAGAATTCATGTACTTACTTTCACAAGATTGCATAAAACCAGAAATATCACTTGAATTGAAGAAAATGTTGTACGAACCGATTCCGGAAAGTGAAGTATTTTCCAAAACCCAAAATTCAACTTCCAACAATACAAATTTGAAAAATAGTAAAGTGTCTCACCCCAAAAACGAGGTTTTTAGTCCTATTTATAATAATAGAGTCCTAAAATAAAAGGAAACCTAAATAAGGAAAAATCTTTCCAAAATGCGTCTCGAGTCGATGACCTTACTGACGGTCCGTCGATGGAACGACGGACCGTCGACGCCTCCGTCGGTCCATACTTGAACACTTTTTCAGCTACCATTTTATTCAATCATTCTGTTACCATCAACGGACCCCATCGATGGTCTGTCACTGTCCTTATGGTCCGTCGATGGACTCCGTTGCTCCATATTTAGAATCTTTTTCAACTCGGGTACTGGGACTACATTCTGTTAACACCAACGATTTTCCAGGATGGTCCGTCGGTGAGTCGACGGACCGTCAACCCTTCTGCAGCCCCAAACTTAGTCAAAATTCCCCGATCTTTCTTCAGCAGCCTAAATCTTCAGTCGACGGTCACCACCTACGGACCGTCGATGGGTCGACGGACCGTCGATGGCTTCGTAGGTCACCAGTTCTACACTAATTTCAGCACAGTCTTCTACGTTTCCATTTGGACAGTTTTCCTGCAAACAAAGATAAAACTACATTAAAACTACTACAAAGAGGCCTTAGACACACACTAAACTTAAGGAAAAAGCATTGGAAGTGCCGTAAAACCACGGTATATCAACACCCTCAACTTAAATTCGTTGTTTGTCCTCAAGCGACGCATTATGACTCACCCCAACACCTTTGTACAAAAGTATCCTTATTTTAGCTTTCACAATCATCTGGCTATCAATCCCGATTATTTTTATTATCTTCATGCATGATATCACTATTAGGCTCGCTTATGTGGATCAAACCATGACACAGACTCACCACGCACCGATACCTCTGCTCTTTTATCTCTCAGTGTCAACTTTCCAGTATTGCAACTAGTGTCCTTACTTCAAAAACAATATCCTCCTTTTTCACATAGTGATTTCAGTTTGAGTATAAGGATTATTTTTCAACACTAACTCTCAGAACAACTTCTCACCTCATTGATACTTGTCGCCATAGGCTTGCCCTTATTTTCACTTCTTTAAGTTCACCATATTAGACTCTCAGGATCACGATAGGACTTTCTTAGCTTGTAACGTAGGCTCAGGGTCAGGTAGGGTACATTTTGATGCATTTTAGTTACTTGTTTCCCTCCTTGACATAATGGCTAAGCGTTCTACCTTTTCATCGTTTATTACGCCCTACTCTTCATATTCTTATATTCTTTCCCTTGTTTTTCTGCTTTCTTTCTCATTTTGTGTAAATGACTCTTCTTTTATTTTTATTTTCAAATGTTCAATTTTTTCACTTGATTTTAACTTTGCTTGAGTCACTTTTCTTTTCTTTTCTTTTTTTATTAACTCTTTCAACCCCACTTTCAGGAACATTCCTCATAATAGCCACCCTCAACTCATGGCTTTGCATTGAGTTAAGGTATACAATACCCTAAGTTGGGTCAGGGCCAAGACGAGATTATTTTCTGCATTAGCCACCCTCAACTTATGCTTTTGGCATAAGCTGAGGTGCACATGTCCGAGGAGGGACCAGGGCCAACACATTGTACCCAGTAAAGATAAGTTGGCGTAGAAAAGAAAGGTCCATTTTAAGCTCAAATCATTTGGATCAAGAAGGGATTAATTTCATTTGGTTTTCTTTTATTTAGGCTAAAGATTGACTATCTTGAACAAGGGCCTATGATCCTTTCCTAATTTTCTAACACGGATTACTTTTAGGAGGACTAACCGGGCAAGTTCTAGCTTAATACCAACGGTGGACTATTCAACTTTCCTCACACTCACTTAACACCTCATTACCCTACCAGATTATCAGACACCTAGTCCAAGCTTTAGATTGAGGGTCCTGCAGTGGTGTATCTCTATGTCATGCTTAGAGCCACACATTCATCATTCACTATGCCTAATCATGCAATCATTTTCTTTAAAACAGAATATCATTTTATTTAGCCATCATACTTCGATTTCATATCTATACTATGTACAAGATACTAACGTGCCAGTTCAACAGTAAAATAACCAGTCTCTTGGGGAAAAAGAACAGAGGCAAGAAAACCCCAAGAGAGGATCGTGAGTTGGGCTACTCAGACTTCACCCTAGCACTCACTTTCCATTTACCCCACCCCCAACAAAAAAACATGCAATTGTCCCCAATGCATAAGAAAAGTAAAACAACATGGTAGATGAAGCAAACATGAGGCGCATAGCGCCGACGATCAACAAACTGGCGAGTCTAGTTTCCCGGAACCCGCTCCCTCTGTAGTAAGGACACCATCAGTAGTGTCCGCTGCAATATCAGCACCCTCAGTAGTGCTCCTCTCAACATCAGCAATCCTGGAGCTAGACGCCCCAGCAGCCACCTCCTGATCCCTCATCTGTCGGGCCTACTCATCAATCAGCGAAGCTCTCCTCGCAGCCTCCAACTCAAGATGCTCTCTCTTCCTAGCTCGAGTCTCATCATTCTCTCTGGATCGGTGCCTCTTGGTAGGCTCACGTGGCGGAGGCGGTGGTACAGTAGTGGTCTTGAAAAGTGCAGCCAACACCGTATCCTCAGCAGGCTCCGCAGATAGGGCCTCAGACTCGGGCACCTGGGCCTCCAGAATGGCATCCATATCTTTCTATAGACTCGCCACAGCAGCTTGGAGAGTCGTCAAATCTACAGTAGGGGCTGGCCGGGCGAGCACCCTCAACTCGAAGGCATCAAGGCGCTGGTGGACCACCAGAATCTTCCGCTCAGTCTGCTGGGCCATCTTCCTCTCGATCCGCTCCTCCGCCTCAACAATGGACTTCTGCATCTAAGGCTGGATATGATGCAGAAGTGTGGCCATTTGGGCCTCTAACTTCTGGACCCTAGCGTTGGGACCAGTGCTGCAGATAGGGTGGAGCGGGAGGAGCTCGGAGTTGTGATAGTACCTGGGATAGACTCAACCGGGGTGGTGTCGGTAGGCTCTGATGTAGCCTGATCAGCCCCTCGGGCTTGCTCTACCGTGTCCGCCAAGTTCTCACCAAGCGGCTGCACCTCTGCTCTGGGCCCTCTGTTGGGAGCCAGCTCATTGTCCTCATCCCGGATGAGACCGATATCAACTATGCCAGTCGGGGTCTTGAGAATATCAATGTGCCACATGGTCACTCCACCAGACCTGCATAACTCGAAAATCATGCATGGGAAAGGGTAAGTAGTGGTGGCCTTAAAGGTCCTCTCATAAATGACTGCCACCAACAGCCACGCGAAATCCACCTCGAATCCCGTAACCATAGCATCTATCAGTACTGCTCTATCCCATGTAATAATATTGTCAGCAGCAGTGGAGGATAGGCAGTGACGGACCAATAGCCAGAGGAATTTGTCCGCGAATGTGAGGTTGGCCTTCTTTATTTCGCCTCTAGGCTCCAGCACCCAATCAGCACCCTCACCATCCACGGAGACGTTATGGGCTATCCACCTCTTGGTGGTCTCTCTCACCACCATATCACGCTGGAAACGGCCGTCCTTTATCAGCTTCCACTGGTAGTCAAACTCGGAGGTGAGGGGGGCCCTGGTGGCATCAGCATCAGCACTATATAAGAACCTGCGAATGGTGGGAAAGAACGAGCCCTGAGAGTCGCCACATAAGATGCGTAGAACTCTCGCACCACCTCCTCGGTGTAACGGCCCACGCTCCTAGCCGTCCACTCTAGCCGATGGCGGGTGAAGAGGTCATGTATAGCTAGCATCGTGGGAAGAATCCCGGTAAGAGCTCGTCGCTCGACTGTCAGAGTCCGAGTCATGACCCCCTTGTCGTTGAGCAGCTTCGCATCCCTGTATATCTGGTATTGTCCCTTGACACACCACCGGTTGGTCTGATTAGGAACCGGTGCAGGGACATCGGTCAGGGGTGCTGGAGTAGAATCCGCATTGTCAGCCTCATCAGACGAGGCAGAGTGGACCGATGTAGCTGGAGAAGTGGCACCATGTAAAGATGACGCTTCCTCAGACCCGGAAGCCTCCGCATATCCAGACGCTTCCTCAGACCTGGAAGACTCCTCGGAGCCAGACGCTCCCTCAAAAACTGCAGCAGACCCAGACGGTGTGCCGGACAGTGTGCGCTCCTCATCATACTGGGAGGTAGTGACTACGCCGGACGCCAGCTTCGTGAGTGTGACTTGGGTGGTCCTAGCAACACGTGTAGGTGTACGGGTGCCTAGTGGCACGTATTCTGGGTCACGATCATCGTTTGAGCCTATCACCATCTGGCGTGACGGGGCCACGGACTTTGATTGTCCTCTAGAGTAGACTACGTCAGGCTTGGGTGCCATTTGTACCTGCAAGGAGAGGTTATTAGTACCAATTTAAGCATGCAACACACTCAAAAGAATCAAACACCAAAGGGGAAACACAAAACAGAGTGGTAGTGCAGAACTACAGAACTGACTAACGGACACTGCTGACAGTCCGTCGATGGAACGACGGTCCGTCAGTGGTGTCCGTCGGTGGACACTTAGTAAAAAAAATTGGAATTTCTGAAACACAGGTTCTGTTAGAGACGACGGAAGTGCAGGACAGTCCATCGAGGAAATGACGGACCGTCGACCTAGGCCATCGTTGGACACTGAGAAAAAAATTCAGATTTTTAGAAACACAGGTTCTGTTAGAGACAACGGAAGTGCAGGACGGTCCGTCGATCAATCGATGGACCATCATTGGACACTTAGAAAAAACATTTGGATGCTAGACAAGCAAAGTTTCTGTTAGAGACGACGGTCGTGCAGGACGGTCCGTCGATCAAACGACGGACCGTCAACCTAGGTCGTGGGTAGACACTTAGGCGAGAGGCCTCAGAAAACAGGTTTCTGTTACAGACAACGGATGTGCAGGATGGTTCGTTGATCAGTCAACGGACCGTCGAGCACATCAGTCGTTCCAGAGTTGGATAAATTTGAGGAGTGGCCATCGATGGTCCGTCGATTGACCGACGTTCCGTCGATCGAGGTCTCATACTGTAGGTTAGAGACGGACATTTTTGGATCCCCCAAATAGCAATTTGCAATCAAAACAAGACACAACAATTTCATATAGCATGTAACACACCATTTCGTCATTTCTAGGGCTTCGATTAGTGCAATTTTACTCTTAGATTCTCAAATAATCAACAAGCCCTAAGTTGGAAAACTACTCAACTACTAGCACAGTTCATTGAGACAAAAACACTCCCGACCCAGTTACTTTCCATCATTCTAAGGGACTAAGGACCCCAATTTTATAGTTTAAACATGCAATTTTGTCCCAAAGTCAAGACCCACATATCAACATTATGAGTTCAAAACAAAGAACATAAAATCGGAATCAGATGAGAGAGACATACCTGTGTACTGTAGTGGGGAGACTGTGTGGGTGAATTCTTGCAAGTAAGCAACACCAAAAGAGTGACCTCGAACACCGACCGGAAAGAGGACAGAAGAAGATGGGAGTTTGTGAGAGAAAGCTTTAGGAATTGATGGAGATTTGGGGAAGATGGGAGATCAGAATTTTTTAAGTGGGAGTAAATGGGTGAGTCAGTGGGGAAGATTGAAGGGAAATGGGGAGGGAAACGGTTGGGAAAGGGATTTGAAAGGGTGGGGGTAACTAAAAAGTTTGAAAATTAATATATAGTCGGTCGGGTCGGGTCGGGTTAGTGGGTCTGAGGATCCGACAATTCCTCGTCGACGGATCGTAAGTCAGTCGATGGAACGTCGACTTCTCCATCGACTGTGCCCTAACTTAGAAAAATTTTAAAAAACAATCCTGGGATCTACGGACCCTATCGACGGTCCGTCGATTGGTCCGTCGATTAGTGCACCAGAACAATTTTCTGCAGATTTTTGGTGATTTGGTCCCTGCATATTTAACACACAATAAGCTAATGGTTTTGTATTTTCTGGACATTTTTTATACACGGTCCCTAGTCAACTCTCTAGCCAACACTTTTAAAAAGAAAGCAAAAGAAAATTCATACGTGACATTAAGTAAGAAAAACAGAAATAATGCAACTACGCCTATAAAATCACAAAAAACCTATTGTTGGCTAGAGGATACATATTGGTTTGCCTCTCAATCAGCGCTTGATTTAACATCGCGGCACGACGCAGGACTCTTGATTACTCAGACTTCATGAAGATGGTATGCGTTGATCACTTCATTCGCATTTTCAGCATGCCCTAGATATATTTTGATTCATTGCCCGTTCACCTTAAACCTTACAGCCTCCTTATTCTCCAACTAAACCGCTCCATGAGAGAAAACTTGGGTGATCAAGAATGGACCAATCCATTTGGACTTGAGTTTGCCCGGAAACAAGCGCAACCTAGAGTTGAACAAAAGCACCAAATCCCCAACCATAAAATCGCGCTTCTCAATCTTTTGGTCATGGTACTTCTTCATATTTTATTTGTAGAGGGCTGAACTTTCATATGCCTTCAACCGAAACTCATCAAGCTCATTTAACCCATTCAACCTTTGTTCCGCTGCTTCATTCCAATCCATCTTCAGTTTATTTATTGCCCACATGGGCTTATGCTCTAACTAAACCGACAAGTGACAAGCATTCCCATATACTAGTTGGTATGGAGACATACCTATGGGCGTCTTGTATGCTGTCCGGTAGGCCCAAAGAGCATCATCAAGCCTCCTTGACCAATCCGTTCTACTCGCATTCACCATTTTCTCCAGAATCTGCTTGATTTCCCTGTTTGACACCTCAACTTGCCCATTATTCTGAGGATGGTACGGCGTGGCCACATTGTGACGAACCCCATATTTCTCCAACAACCCTTTGAACAACTTGTTGCAAAAGTGGGATCCCCCATCACTAATAATAACCCTTGGGGTGCCAAATTTGGAAAATATGTTCTTTTTCAAGAACGCGGTGACACTCTTCCCTTCATTATTTGCAAGTGCTATGGCTTCCACCCATTTTGACACATAATCAACCGCCACAAGAATATACTTCATCCCATGAGAACTCACAAAGGGGACCATAAAGTCAATACCTCACACGTCAAACAACTCAATTACAAGAATGGGATTTAAAGGGAGTTCTTGCCGTCTAGAAACACCTCCATCTCTTTAGCACCTATCACATGCCTTGGAAAACTCATGAGCATCTTGGTGGATGGTTGGCCAATAGTATCCACATTGCAAGATTTTATGGGCTGTCTGGATACCACTATGATGCCCACCCACAAGCGAGGAGTGGTATGCCTCCAAAACACTCAACATCTCAACTTCCGACACACAATGCCAAATAAGCCCATCGGCACAACTCCTATATAAATATGGCTCATCCCAAAATAACTTTTTCACATCATGCATGAACGTTTTCCTTTGATGAAAGGACAAGTCTGATGGGACGATATCACTAGCCAAGTAATTCGTAAAATCAGCGAACCATGTAATCAAGTCTTGAGAAGCGGCCAATACATGCTCATCAGGGAAAGTATAATCAATTTCAGCTTTTTCACCCAAGTCTCTCATAGCTTCATCCTCTAGTCGGGACAAGTGATCGGCAACTTGATTTTTGGTCCCTTTTCTATCTTTCATTTCAAAGTCAAATGCTAGCAACAGTAATACCCAACGAATCAACCTCGGTTTCGCATCCTTCTTTGCCATCAAATATCTCAAGGAAGAATGATCAGTATGCACTATAATTCTTGTGCCAAGCAAATAGGAGCGAAATTTCTCGAAAGCAAAGACCACCGCAAGGAGCTCTTGTTCAGTCACAGTGTAGTTTTTTTGGGCTTCATTAAGGGCTTTACTGGCATAGTAAATGGGGTGAAGGATTTTATCCCTTCTTTGACCCAAAACTAGACCAAGCGCAACCCCACTAGCATCACACATCACCTCAAATGGCTTACTCCAATCCGAGGAAATAATAATGGGCGCAGACACCAATTTCTCCTTCAACTCACCAGATGCCTTAAGACAGGATTCATCAAAATAAAACTTACACTCTTTCTCAAGTAACTTGCACAGAGGATGTACAATCTTTGAAAAATCCTTGATGAACCTCCGATAGAAGCCCGCATGCCCAAGAAAACTCCTCACACCTTTTACAGAGATGGGTGGAGGAAGTATCTCAATCACCTCGACTTTAGCTCGATCCACCTCAATACCCTTCTCTGAGATGCGATGGCCCAATACAATACCCTCTTTCACCATGAAGTGACATTTTTCCCAATTTAGAACAAGGTTGCAATCTTCACACCTCTTAAGAACCTCGGCCAAGTGACTCAAACAACGCTCAAATGAGTCGCCAACCACTGAAAAATCATCCATAAACACCTCAATAGTTTCTTCCACCATATCGGAAAATATCGACATCATACATCTCTGAAAAGTCGTCGGTGCATTACATAACCCAAACGACATCCTTTTGAACGCGAAAGTCCCATAAGGACAAGTGAAAGTGGTTTTCTCTTGATCTTCCGGTGCAATAGAGATTTGATTGTAACCCGAATAGCCATCAAGAAAACAATACCACCCCTAACCTGCAAGTCTATCCAATATCTGATCCATGAATGGCATAGGAAAATGGTCCTTCTCTATCCATGCATTCAATTTCCGGTAATCCATACACACTCTCTATCCGTTCACCGGCCTCATTGGAACAAGCTAATTTTTTTTCATTAGGGACCACAGTCATTCCCCCTCTCTTGGGCACACACTGAACAGGGCATACCCAACTACTATCAGCGATCGGATATATGACTCCGGCATCCATCCACTTAATAATTTCCTTCTTCACTACCTCTTGCATAGGTGGATTTAGATGTCTCTGGTGCTCAATACTTGGCTTATGATCGGCCATGAGTTGGATTTTATGTGAACAAATACCGGGAGGAATCCCAATAATATCCGCAATAGTCCACCCAATATCTCTCTTGAACCTCTTCAACACTTCCACCAAACACTCAACTTGGTGCACATTCAAATCAGATGCAATAATAACCGGCAAAGTGTCACCTTTTTCCAAGAATACATACCTCAGATGAGGTGGTAGAGACTTAAGCTCTCATTTTAGAGCCTCATCAATAGATGGTTTTGCGGGTGGAGACTCGCGATGCATCATATCTAACTCCAATTTCTTGGGTTTGAACCGAACATCAACTCGATCAAGTGCCGCAACCAATGACCCATACTCTTCAATACCATTACTCTCAAAGTTCATAATCACTGCTGCTAGTGCCTCAACACCCAGACGTTCTTCTGTTTGGACCTCTGACGAACTCTCAACTCTGTAGGATATCGCAGATACCAATTAGAGCTCACCACTTTGCCTCATGGACCTACAAATGTTGAAAGTCACTTCTTCATTTTTTAGCCGAAACTTTATTTGCCCTTTCTCCGTGTCAACCAAGGCGCGACCGGTAGCAAGAAATGGCCTCCCAAGAATAATAGGCACCTCAAAATCCACCTCATAGTCAAGAATCACAAAATCGGCCGGAAATATGAACGACTCCACCTTCACTAACACATCATGGAGTATCCCAATAAGCCTCTTCACTGTTCGATCGGCCATCAGTAGCCGCATCGCAGTGGGCTTTGGATCACCCAAACCCAACTTTTGGTAGATGGATAGAGGCATGAGATTTATGCTTGCCCCAAGATCACATAATGCTTTAGCGAAGTGTAACAACCCGATTGTACATGGAATAGTGAAAGCACCCGGATCTTCTTTCTTTTGCACTAGAGACCTTGTAGCAATAGCACTACAGTGTTGCATCCTATCATCATCCTCAAAACTAACCGATCTCTTCTTAGTGACCTTATCTTTCATGAACTTGGCGTAACCGGGCATTTGTTCAAGAACTTCTATCAAAGTAACATTGATGGAAAACTATTTCAACATATTAATAAAACGCCGGTATTTATCATTCTCTGTCTTTTTCACCAACCTTTGCGGGAATGGTGGTGGTGGTCTTTGAATGGGAGTCATCTTTTGGGGCTTCTCTACTTCTTTTACCGCTTCATCTGCCAACTCACCACTAGCTTCTACTACCTCATCTTCTCTTCTCATCTTATTTTCTACGCCAGCCGGCATAGGTGGATCTATGCTTTGCTTACCACCTCGAGTAGTGACTGCCATACAATGTCCATCATTTTTCGGATTTTGAACAGTGTTGCTACGAAGAGTACCCGGTTAACGTGGGTTCACACTAGAAGACAATTGAGCCATTTGCAACTCAAGATGCTTAATTGAGATTGCATGTGCATCCACCTTTTGCCCAATATTCGCTAAATCACTTCTCAACTCTTTGGCGTGCTCATCACTAGCATCAAACCTCCTCATCATCTTCTGTAACATATCCTCAACTCGCGCCATACTACCTCCACCATCTCTAGGAGCAACTTCCCAATTTTGAGGTGGAACATATGGCCCATTCCGATCGTTTCTGTTACCATAGTTACCCTGGTTGAAGTTGTTATCGCAGTTGTAGTTTACATCTCAAACATAGTGACCCTCTCGGTTGTAATTACCATAGTTCTGACCTTGATTTCCTTGACCTTGGTGCCAATTCTCCTGATTGGAACCTTGGGCGTTCGGTCGAAAATCCCTTGTCTGCTCATTCACTGCATAAGAATCTTCTTTATAGTAGTACTTATCAACCGGCAGTGGTGGTTTAGCCAAGTAGTTCACCGCAATTACCTTTTCTGCACCCCAGTGACATGTTTTAACACCAACCCAAGCTCAGTTCTCATTTGATCCATCTCTTCACGAATCTCAACTGCGACTGGGTTGTTTAAAGATTGTGCTGCAAAAGTGTTTCTCCTAGTATCCGACTTCCTAGTGCTCCAAGCTTTATTATTTCGGGAGATTTTCTCTATTTTCTCAGTGGTCTCTGCATAAGTACACTCCCCATAACAACCACTAGCAATCGTATCCAACACCGTTTTATTATTATCATCTTGCCCCCGATAGAAATACTCTTTCAGTGACTCATAATCAATAAGGTGGTTTGGGACACTTCTCAAGAATGAGGTGAACCTATCCCAAGAACTGCTTACTGACTCCACTGGTAATGCCACAAAGTTGTTCACCCTATCTTTGTGGTTGAGCTTCTTTGAAGCTGGACGGTAACGTGATAAGAACACATCCCTCAATTGGTTCCATGTATAGATTGAGTTATTGGGAAGCTCAGTAAACCATATAGCAGCCTCTGCCGTCAGTGAGAGAGGGAACACTCTTAACCCAATGACGTCCATGTCCAAGTCAGGCCTCTCTACACAACTCTTACACACCGACCTCAGTTTGGTGATGTGAGCATGTGGATCCTTAAATAGTAGCCCCAAAAACATACCTCTAGCGGTGAGCATCTGCATCAAGCTACTAGTTACCACAAAAGTATGACCATGTGGTAGAGGAGGTAGGACAAGTGGCCCGTCAGAGTCAGTGATGTTGACATTTTCCCTATAGTACTCTTGAGGGCGTGGGGAGGGAGGTTCCTCCTTACCTCACCTTCACCATGGTTCTCAACCAACATTTGATCATGAGCTTCAACTGGCGGTGGAAGTTGACGTTTGAACTCATCCTCAAAATTAGCCGGATTGTGTGGATTATTCATTCTGCGTAGTGTACGGTTAAGTTCGGGATCGAGTGAAAGTATGGGTTCTTCTCGACTCCGTGTGCTTGGCATACACTAAAGTTAGACCTACGAGAGACAAAATCAAAAAGAAAAAGTAAAATTAGGAAATTGTTGACTAAACTTCGGTAATGTACTTAAAGTTAATCTAAAAGCCACTTTCCCCGACAGCGGCGCCAAAATTTGATACGCTCAAATTACACTTCCCTAAAGAAGTTTAAGCGGACGTATCAAGTAAAGTACCCAAATGTTAGGTTGGGGTCGATCCCACGAGAAAAATGGTTTAGACTTAACTTTAATCTACCATTACTTCTATTTAGTCAAGTCCTTTCCGAAAACAAACAATTAAAGGGGGGATTTTATGTAACAAAAGTATTTAATTAATTCTAAGTAAACAAGTAGAAAGTTCAAATATTTGATGTTTATCAAGTGATGAGAGAAACTAGGGTGTAAGTGTTCCCCATAGGTTCATAACGCAGTAACCCTAGCTATAACAACTCTTTCCTAGTATCTTGCATGCAAAGTGGTAAGTTATGTATCCCTAATTCCTTGGTATGGCAACTAGGGAATTTCACTCCGCACCTTGGTCCGGCTACGTGTGTATACTTTACTAAACCTTACCTTTTACCTCATATTAAGCATCATATTCAATGTATGGCTAAGTTACTACTTCGCACCAATTGAAACTAGCCTATTAGATAGTGTATACTAAATCTACGTTGATAATTCTTTTCTTATTATCTACCTCCTTGGTCCGGCAAGTAGAAACAAGGCGAGTTCTAACATTGGCCACTGTTAATAAGACTTCTAAACGAAAGAATTATCAATACATGCAATAAACTATTCTAGAATTGTTATTTAGCTAGTTTTACTTTATTAATTACCCATGGTTCCCACAACCCTAGTTGTGGATTTAGTTAGCCATGTTAAGAATTACACAATTCATATTTAATAAACAAGAATTCATGTACTTACTTTCACAAGATTGCATAAAATCCAGAAATATCACTTGAATTGAAGAAAATATTGTAAGAACCAATTCCGGAAAAGTGAAGTATTTTCCAAAACCCAAAGTTCAACTTCCAACAATACAAATCTGAAAAATAGTAAAGTGTCTCACCCCAAAAACGAGGTTTTTGGTACTATTTATAATAATAGAGTCCTAAAATAAAAGAAAACCTAAATAAGGAAAAATTTGTCCAAAACGCGTCTCGAGTCGACGACCTTACTGACGGTCCATGGATGGAACGACGGACCATCGACGCCTCCGTCGGTCCATACTTGAACTCTTTTTCAGCTACCATTTTCTTCGATCATTCTGTTACCATCAACGGACCCTATCGACGGTCCGTCAATGGCCTTACGGTCCGTCGATGGACTCCGTTGCTCCACACTTAGAATCTTTTTCAACTCGGGTACTGGGACTACATTTTGTTACCACCAACAGTTTTCCAGGATGGTCCATCGATGAGTCGACGGACCATCAACCCTTCCTTAGCCCCACAGTTAGTCAGAATTCCCCGATCTTTCTTCAGCAGCCTAAATATTCAGTCGACGATCACCACCTACGAACTGTCGATGGGTAGACAGACCGTCGATGGATCCGTAGGTCACCATTTCTACACTGATTTCAGCACAGTCTTCTATGTTTCCATTTAGAACATTTTTCCTGCAAACAAAGATAAAACTACATTAAAACTACTACAAAGAGGCCTTAGACACACACTAAACTTAAGGAAAAGGCATTGGAAGTACCGTAAAACCACGGTACATCAATCAATGTCCCCATCTATGGGGTATAGACTTATTTACGAGGCGTCGACTGATGCTCGTGGTTTGGGATTGCTTTTGGCAGCTTCTTGCCATTGATTGGGTTCCAGGTCCTTGGGGAGTCGTACCCAGACGTTTCAACCCTAAACATGTACATATATATGTTAGGAACCTCTCCTATCAATTTTAACTCCAAATAACACGTAAAACATGCAAAGGCACACTAGTACGCCTAAAGGCTAACTTGCGAACGTCTTGGTCGTTCTTTGACGTTTCACTTCTTAACTCTTCAAAACTCACTTATAAAGATATAATTCATAATTTTAGACCTTACCAACTCATGACACACATGTTAGGCTCTAGTTTAACCTAGTTCGTTTTTGGGGGTGTTACATCAATTTGGGTATGGGATGAAGGGGTTCGACCAAGGTTGATTTTATTGATCATAATTTAGGAATTTGGATTTTTTATTGATCCTCGCATTATTATGATTCTTTGTAGACAAAAAACAAGCAGAAAAATCTAAAAAATGAAGAATCATGTTTCTTGGGGGTTTCAAGCTCTGTTTGAGGTAGGTGATGGTTGTGATTTCATGTTTGTGTGGTATATGTTTGTAATTGCTTCATTATAGTGCATAGATGTATGGAAATGTTGAATTATTAATTACACTAATCATAAAAGAGTATGAACGAATAACTATAGTCCATGAATCACTTTTTAGTTGTATGATTGTGAGAATGTACATTATGATTGTGGTTGTGGTATGTTTAATAGAGAAGGTGTCAAATTCTGACACTAACTGGGATCAGATGTCATGTACCAACATAAATATTGAAACGGGTGTAACAATCCGACACACTAACTTGGAATGGGTGCCACAATCCGATAAACTAATTGTTTGGGTTCCATGAGAGGATTAATGATTTGTTATGCACACACTTATTGTTGAGAATTTGGAATTGTACATTGATCCTGAAATATTTATAGTGTATATATTCGTTGTATGCATATTTATGATGTTCTCATGACCTACTTATATTGCACTAATTGGGATAGATGTGTGATCCTACCAGTACATTGTGGTTGTGTAGCGATACTGCACTTGCTCTTTCTTTGTGGAGTATACACATCTTCAAGCGGCTATTGACATACCTCATTTAGAAGATCAATGATCGTCGTTAAATTGAAGGGTGAGCTAGTTCTTCCACGCTGCCTTGAGTTCTCTTTTTGTTTAGTCTATTGATGAGTCCACAATTTAAACTCATTTAGTGCTATTTTTGATAGGTTAGTGTCCTCAAATGCATATTTTATCTCAAAAACTAATAAAATACCTTGAGTTTCAAGTTTATATACTTGGAGACAAAGCATGGACAAAATCAAGCAAAATGGAACAAAGCGAGCTGTAAGAACGAAGAAGTCAAGACATGAGGATCGACGAACCAATTTGGTGTGACACCAAAAGGTCTCATTCTCGACTTTTGTTCCGGTGAGATGAGCCTTGAAGGAAAGGATATCGGTGGTGAAAAATAGAAGTCGGTGAGTCACCGAGCAGTTTTGCGAAGCAGTACGATGTCGCCAGTGATCCAAAATGCGAAGATGCTGAAGGCTAACGCAAGATGGTGATAAACATACCAAAGGGCGGATCACCGAGTGGATCGGCGATCCCAACTAACTGCATTGAGTGTTCCTTTGCAGCACAACTTTTGAAAACTACAAATACCTGTTAATGTTTTTAGCATAGTATCAAATTTCATAGTTTTGAACAGTAATTTTTAGACTTCGCTTCGATTTTGAGTTTGTAAGAGCTCTTGGGAAACTATGCTCTTGAACCTTGGAGATTTGAATCTTCTCATCTTGAAGAAATTCAAAGTTGGTGTTGGAAATTCTTTTTCCTAGACTTGATTGAAGCGAAAATAAATCATAACCAGTTGATGTTACTTCAATTTGGTATTGTTTTCTTATTTTTCTTTATGTCTAGCTAAAACCCCAATTCTTATGGTGTGATTTTTTGGATATGAGTTAAATATATTGTTGGGTGTTACTTATTGTTAGTATATTAGCTTTTTAAATTTGATTTCACTTAGTAGTTGTGTTTGAACTAAATGAGGTTGTAGTTGGAAATACGATTTCACCTTAGTGTTTTTAGCTTGCTAGAGAAAGAGGCTTTAAAATTAAGACTACTAAGTTGATAGCCGGTGGTTAGTGGGTCGTCATGGGTTCAGCTCGAGAGAGTGAATCCTAGTCTCTCTCCCACACTTTCAGCTCAAAAGAATGATTGGGCTAAGACAGAGGTTGTGCTTAAAGATTGCAACTCGGTGTTTGAGAGAAACTGAGTTGATTCGAGGTAAGTTGATCGAGAGAGAATGTAACCCTACCAAAGTCTAGCCTAGTTATATATATTCAATGATGTACTACCAATAGCAACTACCCTTCAGTGTCTTTTATCTCATATCTCGGTCACATCCCAAGAATCCCGTTTCCCCATTAGTCTTTTTTATTGTATTTACTTTTTTTAGTTGTAAATTTGATTACAAAACCCCCATTGTAAATTGACGTTTGTGTCATCCCTCTAATTTACTATGTTTTTATTCGCTAATTTCTAATAGCTTTTACTAGCATGGATTAGATTTGTGCTTGACTAAATTATTCTCAGGTGCACTCCCTGTGGGAAAGATCTCAACCCTTGGTTGGGTTATATATTGACTAACGATTGTTGATGCTTAATACAGGATGAATTTTCTTTGATGATGTTTCCGATCAAAATGGCGCCGCTGCCAGTGAGTGGTGATATTTGAGAATTTTTGGTTGAGTAGAAATTTTTCTTTTGTCGGTTGTAGTTTTACTCACTTTATGTTTTGTTTTGTTTTGTTTTTTTGTGTGTTGAAACATAAAAATGAGTATGAATGATCATTATGGGTATCAGAAGGATCACCCTCTCTTGAAACTGTTGAACCTTAGGGACAATCTCCTAACATTTAAACAAGTAGGGGAAGAGACCATTCAAGAAATGTGGATGAAATTTCAAGCAGTGCTTCAAAGATGGCCAACTCATGGGATGACCAATAAAGTTCTATTAGAGTGATTAATAGGGGACTTAGACCCCAAAATATAAGTACCACTGACCAACTTTTCATGGGTGGTTGCTACACCAACCCTATGAAGAAGTAGACAAACTCCTTGATGGCATGGTTGAAACCAACAAGGAAATTAAAAGAAAAAGAAACAAGAACGGGATGCACTGGTAACTCAAGTGGATTTCCTATCCAAAAGAGTTATGCAATTAGAGGTACAGTCCACAAGGAACGACAAGAACTTCTCCCTTCGCGAGTGTAAAAAGGGGAAGAAGAAGGAGGGTGGATAAAATGAAGAAGGCCTCATAATCATTCAACAAAAAATTCAAGAAGACTATAAGGTGTTGAATAGGATAAAAGAGAACATCAAAATTTTGAATCAGGCAACTACTTCGAATTCCATGACTATTCAGCTGCAAGATGACCAAATAAGCCATTTGATATCAGGTCGCTATCCACATTTTGCCGAGGAATCACCTAGTGACACCATGGTTGACTCTGAAGGTGAGGAATGGGTGGAATTACATCATGCCACGATGTTAACTAAGGTATTGCTTGGAAGGCAACCCAAAACCCTTTTTATTGCTTTCTGTTTATTTTAAATAACGGTGTGTTAGTTGTAAAGGTTGAAGCATGGCAAGAGTTAGGAAAGAAGAAGTTAAGCGAGCAAAAAGTTTCATTCGGCGAATCGCCGAAGATGTCGGCGATCCCGATCCAGTCCGTCGTTGGACTCAAAACAAATTTAAGTTAAAGTCTATAAACTCCACGAGCCTAAGAAATTATTGGCAAGTAGCCAATCAGTTGGGCGATCCCAACCCTACCGCTATTTGGATTCCCAAAATTATCTGTGGTTCTATAAAAATTGGTGAGGTAAGTGACTACTCGGTATTTTGCCGAGTGGTTTAACTATCACAACTAATGTCTCTGAATAGGCGAGAATTTTATGCTTTTTGAAATCACAGGTTTAAATTTCTCAAACTCCTTTTAATTCAGTCAATTTTCACTCTTCAAACTCACACTTGCACCTCCACTTTATATCTCTACGTCCACATTATATTTTGGTTATTGAGTTGTGCTCGGATTTGGAATGCGTTGTCGCTTAGCATCTCGAATACATTTTTATTGGCACCTAAGGTTCGACTCGGAGTCCTAAGATTCTTGTATTGAAAGTTGTACTTAAATGCAATGGTATTATTTTTATGATGTGTGCTGGTCTTCTCTGGTTGGATTAGAATATTTTTTTGCATGTTAGGTTTGCCAATTTTTCCTATACTGAGTTAAATAGTTGATTCATGAAAATTTTATCTTGAAATGAATGAAAAAATTTGGGACGTGCATTATTGTTATTGGGTCTTAGATTAATTTGAGTTGTGAATGCCTTAATTTTTCTTTCGAGGGTTGCGGGGTTGAATTTAGGAGTTTGGGTTGAAAATAGGCACGTTGGGTCAAGCTCACGAAACCACTTGGTGGTTTGCCCAAATTCCTAATCTCTTCTTTACTTTATTGCTGAATGTGATATTTGATTCTGTAACTTTTGATGAGAAGCTTGAAGTCGCCAAGAGCATTTGGTGAATTGCCGAAAGATCTTTTGTTCGCCTTTTTTGTGCACCCTTGTATCCTTTGTGCACTGGACTTGACGAACTGCCTAAGTGGTTGCGCGATTCTTCATTTGGTTCGGCAAAGTATTTATGCATCTAAACTTCCATGCTTTTGTTTAAATACTTTCTAACTCTTTTTTGAAGTTTTTGCACATATGGCAAGACCCAAAGTAGCTGGAAGAATTATGTCATCCCTACAAATCGGAGCATAAAATTTCAGGAAGAATAGAAAGGCAACAAATCAGCCCGCAATAGATAATGAGGGTAAAAAGACTAGTTCCAACAAGAGGACCAATCCACGAGACCCCTCTATTCTTTCGTGGAGACGTGGATTCTTCACGGTAATATATTCCTTTTTAGCGGCTCATGAATTGGATATTTTCAGAAAGTGAGCACCGCAGAATCTTCTGAAGTAGCTCTTGGGGCTATTATCTTACACCAAGCTGACATATCAGGCACTGATGCCCATACTGATGGAGCCACTGTGTAGACAAAATTCCTCTTGACCTCCCTTTCTATCTTTCTTTATGTTTACTTTTAAATTTTTGTTATTTGCATTTGAGGACAAATGCTTTCTGATTTTGGTGGGGTGAGGCCCACCTAGTGTGAGACTCTTATTTATTTGATGTTTCATTGATACATTTGGGTTGTTATGTTTTAAATTGTGTTTTATATTGATTTTTGCAGATGTTTGAGCTTGTGGCTCCTTATGTTTAAATTACAAATGATTTTGAACCGTCCGAATTTTTTTTATACTTTTCACCACCTCTTCCATGTACTTGAATGTGACTGTTCTTAAACAAATTTGAGTCTCGATTTGATCAATATCGATGACTTGGATACTGATTGCAATCAAGAAAACATTAATGTGCAGCTACAACGAGGGCAAATAATGTTGCATAAACAATATGTGAACTCTTTGCATCTCGTTGTGATTAGCCAATTATCACATTGAGCTTCTTGCGATGAACATTGCACACTTGCGAAAGTGGAGTCTTGTTTGACTTTAGTGCCAATGCCTTGTGTGATGAACTTTCATTGAACCATGCATGATCATACATAGAATTTTCCCCATTAGTCCGGTTGACTAAGTGATGTGAACTCATTATATGATCACCCTTTAAAGAGTGTGAACCGATTTGACATATACCTCTTTTGGGACTTACCTTGTAAGTGTGCGGACCTCTTTTGAACACCCCTTGAGCCTTACCTTTCTTTGGATGAAACTTGATGAAAACATGAACTCTCATACTCCTCTATCCATAATCCTCTTGATTTGTGGTTGATTGAATAGCCAACTTAGGCAAAAATACTAAGTTGGGGGTGTGGTGAAAAGATAAGGCAAGTCAAAAGAGTACAAGAATAGTCTTCCTTAACCCAGGGCGTTGAGAAAAATGGAACCCCTACATACAAAAAAAAAGAAGAAGAAGAAGAAGAAAAGAATGAAAAATAGGAAGTCATGGAATAAAATTACGAAAATACAAAAATAAATGGGGTCTTCTAAAACAATTCATGAAGAGTGAATAAAGGGATGACTTATGAGCACTATAGTATGAAGCAAGGAAAAAGGAAGTGTTATAAGTATCACATATCATGAGGATAAAAGTCAGTAAGCCTAAATGACCATACCTATACACTCACCCCCGATACAAGCCTTACAAATACCTTTTTGATCTTGAGTGAGCTATAACAAAAGTTGATTGGAAAACACGGGCAAACCTATGGGTTAAGTCATGCATTGTGTTCATCTTTGTGACTTTGAGCGTTGAAATTGATTCTCGAACATTAAATTGTGAATCATTGTGTGTGAATATGGAATCATTCTTTATGTGAGAGAATTTGATCACTTTGGTTGAGCTTGAACTTGCATTTGAAGCAAGTATCATGAGCTTGAAAATCTTTGATAATTGTGTGTCACAACTTGAGTGTTTGATTGCACATTGATCCTTGCATGAGTAAGTTGAGTCTTGTTGTGTGCATTCATGATTGAGTCTTGCGTAGCACTGTTTGAGACATCCCTTTTTGAACTGCTGAACTTGGGTTTTTCTTGAGGACACGCATAAGTTTAATTTGGGGGTGTTGGTGAGTCCACATTTTGGACTCAGTTAGGGCTATATTTTGATAGATTAGTGTCCTCAAATGCATATTTTGTCTCGAAAACTAATAAAATACCTTGAGTTTCAAGTATATATACTTGAAGACAATGCATGGATAAAATCAAGCAAAATGGAACAAAGGTAGCTGAAAGAACGAAGAAGTGAAGATCTGAGGATTGCCGAACCCATTTGGCGCGCTGCCTAAAGGTCACATCCTTGCCTTTTGTTCAAGTGAGCCGAGCCCTAAAGGAAAGAATCAGATCGGTGGTTAAAAGAAGTAGTCAACGAGTCACTGAGCAGTTTCACAAAGCAGTACGATGTCACCCAATGATCCAAAATACAAAGATGTTGAAGGATAACGCAAGACGACGATAAACATACTAAAGGGTGGATCGCCGAGTCAATCGGTGACCTTGACTAACTGCGTTGAGTGGTCCTTTGCAGCACAAATTTTGAAAATTATAAATACATGTTAAAGTTTTTAATTTCGTATCGAATTTCATAGTTTTGAACAGTAATTTTTAAACTTACCTTTTATTTTAAGTTTTTAGAGCTCTTGGGAAACTTTGCTCTTGAACCTTGGAGATTTGAAGATTCTCATCTTAAAGAAATTCAAAGTGGGTGTTGGAAATTCTTCACCCTAGACTTGATTGAAGAGAAAATAAATCATATTTGTTTATGTTACTTTAATTTAGTACCATTTTCTTCCTTTTCTCAGTGTCTAGCTAAAACCCCAATTCTTGGGGTGTGATTTTGTGGATATGAGTTCAATCTTGGTGTTGCTTATTTTTAGTATATTCACTGTCTAAATGTGATTTCACTTAGTAGTTGTGTTTGAACTAAATGAGGTTGTAGTTGAAAATACGATTTCACCTTAGTGTTTTTGGCTTGCTCGAGAGAGAGGTTTTAAAACTAAGACTACTAAGTTGATAGCCGGTGGTTACTGGGTCGTCATGGGTGTAGCTCGAGAGACTGAATCCTAGTTCCTCTCCCACACTTTCAGCTAGAGAGATTGATTGGGATAAGGCAGAGACTGTTCTTAAAGGCCATTACTCGTTGTTCGAGAGAAACCTAGTTGATTCGGGAAAAGTTTCTCAAGAGAGAATTTACCCCCACTAAAGTCTAGCCTAGTTACATATATTCAGTGATGTACTATTGATAACAACTACCCTTTGGTGTCTTTTATCTCATATCCCGATCACATCCCAAGGATCACGTTTCCCCATTAGTCTCTCTTATTGTGTTTACTGTTTTTAATTGTAAATTTGATTACGTAACCCCCCATTGTTAATTGACGTTTATGTCACCCCTCTAATTTACTATATTTTTATTCAATGATTTCTAATAGCTTTGACAAGCATGGGCTAGATTTGTGCTTGGCTGAATTATTCTTAGTACAACTCTAGTGAGAACGATTTCAACCCTTGGTTGGTTTATATACTGACTATCAATCATCGACGCTTAATACTAGATGCAGTGTCTTTGATGACATTACAGATCATCCATCTTTTCGAACTTAGGCCTCATTTGTTTCCATTAAGATTAAGAAGTATGAATCTGAATACACCTCTGAATATTAAGTTGTGCATTAAGATATAGATGTGTAAATTTGAATAAACATCTGAAGATTAAAATGTTATTTCTGAATCTAAACACCAAATTATTGGGACCGTTTGTTTTCAGTATTTGAATATACATATGAGATTAAACGCTATATCAATAAAATATTATAAAAAACCTCTTTTTAGTAAATTATTTTTTTTATAGAAGATAATATTTTGAACATTTTTATCATAATTAGGTAATATGATTTATATTTTAAAAATTTATCATTAAGTTACATCATTAATATGACTATTGTCTGCACTCAAAACCTTTGAGAATCTATATAATTCTATGTAAAGTAGTTTATATAGATTAGTAATATAATATTTATGAAAATATTTTATTTTATAATGGACATTTGTTATTGTTAATGATAAAATAATTAGAACTTTCTTATTTTCTGAACCGTGCTAAATATTACATAATGGGAGGGCTTATCAATTAAAATATATTGATTAATTTATGAAATTAAAAGATGTATATTAATTTAATAATAATAAAGTGAATTATAATGGTAAGAATGTAATAAAATAACTTTTATGAGTTGTTGTGATGTAGTTGAATTAAGATAGTAGTCTTATTTTGTAGTCTGAATGGTGTTAAGAGTGTGTTACAAATCGGATTCATTCAGATATATTCAAACCCATTAAGAGGGTTATAAGGAAATAAAACAAACAAACTTAATGAATTGAATCTAAATAATTAAGATTCAGTCCTAAAAAACAAATACATTAAATGAGGCGGAATGATAAGATTCAGATCCCATTAAGAGCAACCAAATGAGGTTTTAGACTAGTTCATTAGATATATTACTACTTTGAGTATGGGTTGTACCCATTTCCTTAGACTTATGATCCTTGTTAGAGTTTTAGTACATAGGGAATTATTTTCCACGTTGTTTTTTTAGCCGTTGTTAGATCTTTTGAGAGTTTGTGGGAACTCTATTTGACTTTTGTATTTAAGCTTCTTCCGTATCTTTAAATGCTTTAGTTTTCATAAATTTGGTTTGTTGGGTTGTAGTAATGATTCTCCCACCAGAGGGTTAGTATGGTGCAAATCATGAAGGTCTGGGTCGTGAAAGTGAGAAAATAGCAAACACGGCGACACCATTTTTCTTCTCTTGGCTAGTTAGAAGGCTACAAAAAAATAATATTCTCTAAAAATTATCTACCTTGACCCAATTACATGAAATCGAAAGTACCATAATAACTCAAGGATATAATTGGAAAGATGCTTTTTTTTTGTGGAGTTTTAAGCCACACATAATATTATGTAGGAAGCAATGAACCAAATACTTGATAAAAAATGATTCATGCATGACTAATCATAGAATTACCAACCCATTAGTTACTAATCTATGTGATACTAATCTCTATGTTATTATTTTTTGTACCAAATGACCTCTAAAAGTCTTAGCGACTGTTTCAATTGTGTTTTAAAAAATATCCTTCAAATTAAATATTAAAAGGCATAATTTGGTACACCTAACTTTTAGCTTTTTTTTATACAAATTTAAACCAAAAAATAAATGCTTAAAATAACTTTAATCAGTTCTAAACATCATAATTTTTTTTAAAAAAATAATTAAAAGCTAAAAGAACTTCAAATAAACTAATTGAAACACCTACTTATTTCTAACGAGATGTTGCATAATTAAATAAATTGCTACAATGTTCAACTAATTAAGCTTACTTCGCATGAAATTTTTATTGTTTTGATCAGAAATAAACTTTGTAATATAAGGAGAAATTACTATAATATTGAGTTTAAGAAATTATTTTTCATAACATAAATCTACTCTTTTTTATTTACAACATTAAGATTTTAATTGCAAATATGACAACTTAATAAAAGTGTACAATTATACACATTTTTGTACCTTTTTTTGGCTTAGTGTGCTATTTTTTTGGGAGTCATAATTTATTTTGTTTATTTTTTGAAATTTCAATAATAATTTGTAACAACTTGTTTCCGTCGTTATGAAAAATCCAGTGGGGAAGGAAATTGGGTCAGAAAACTTCTGGGTAGTAACTAGGAAATTTCTAGCCTAGGCCAGACTTGGATAAAATCTAAGTCAAGTGAGGTCCAGGAAAAATTTGGTAATGGATGAGGGATTTAATTATTAATTTGATCACATGAGTGAATAGACAAGACATTAAGAATCCTCTACGGCTTTGGTAAATCAAATTCAGACGAGCAAAACTCCCGAAACTAATCTTAGAGTGAAAGAGAGGTTTTAGAACATCATGGGTTGAAGGCGTATTGTGAAATGGGAGCTTAGAACTCAGATCCCGTGTTTCTGCCTCCGTGTAAGCCACCGGGGCAAAATCAATCCAGCCAGGGCGGGGCCGCTATGGTGGGTTAGGGTCTGCTGTGGCGGGGCAGTCGCGACTTAATATACGGGAAAACCCCAAAAACATTATTTGCTGCAAAACTTCATCATTAAGATCTAAGGGACGACCTAGGGCACTTTCTTGATAGATTTCCACGAATTCTAGTGATAAAGGTAAGATAATTACTCCCCTAATCCGTATTTTGATCCTTAGAACTTTGAATCTTAGGTAATTATCATTGGAGGATGGTTTTGTCCTGAAGTTAATGGTGCAAAAAGCCCTAACTTCACATTAGGATCTTGAGTTTGGGCTTGGGTCGATAATTTTGGTTATAATCCGGGTAAATTAGACCTTGTTTAGTTCTACTTGCGTTAATTGCTTGTTTTAGATCAATAATGTGGTAAAAGATTCCGAAAAGGGACGACTCACGTGTTTTAGAAGTATTCAAGCTTGATTTTAAGGTAGGTAATGGTTCAACTTCTTGTTGTGTGAAATATGCTTATTAATTTCTTCGTTGTATGCATACATGTATGTGAATAGCGTAATGTGAATTTAACAAAATGAAATGACTATGTTTGAACTGTTACATGCCATGAATCTAACAGTGGAATGTGTGACCATGTGTACTGTTCAATATGGGTGTGATTATGACCGTGGTGGTGCTGACTGGACAAGGTGTCATGTTTTGACACTATATTGGACTAGGTGTCACATTCTAACAGATATATTGGACCAGATGTCACGTTCTGACACATATATATTTGATAGTATGTCATGTTTCGACACCAAAGTTTGGGTGTGGGTTCCATTGGAGGACCACTTGTCATTAGTACATTCATGTCTAGATGTCATTGATATTGTGAATTTGTATGTTGCTCCTGAAATGATAATTGAACTATGCATTCGGTATATGTGTGTTTACTGTGTTGTAGTTACTTGCTTGTATTTCTCTTATGGGAGTTGCTGTGTGATCCTACTAGTACATTGTGGTTTGTGTACAGATATTGCACTTGCTCGTTCTTTGTTAATTATAGGGTATATTCTGGCGGCTACGGATAGACCTCAACCAGGGGATCATTGACTGAGACCAGATTCGAGGGTAAGTTAGTTCTTTAAGGATGCCATGGACCCTTTATCTGTTTTGTCCATTCTTTTTGGCCTCAGACTACATATTAAGACTTCTACTTATGTTTAGTTTTCTGGGTTGCACCCTTTTTCTTAGACTTTTTGAATTATAGAGTTTTGGTACAACTACTTTCAGGTTCTAGGGGTTGAATTTCCGCAATAGTCATGTTTCGTTTGTTTATTTAAACTTTCAAAGTTTATGGGAACTCCTTGTTAATTAGTCACTTAAGCATGCTTCCATATCTTTAAATGTTTTATTTTCTTTAAGTTGATTTTTCGGGTTGTATTAATGGTTTTCCCACCGAAGGGTTAGTATGGGTATCATTGGGAAACATAAGTTGTATGCTAAATTTTCCAAGTGTGAGGTCTGGTTGATTTCAGTTGACTTTTTGGGGCATGTGGTTTCAAGGGAATGGGTAATGGTAGATCCCGAAAAGATCGAAGAGTCAAGAATTAGGTCCGACCTAGTTGTGTGACTAAAATTAGGAGTTTTGTGGGGCTCGCGAGCTACTATCATCGGTTTGTGAAAATTTTTTCTTCTATGTCCACAGATTTAACAAGGCTGACCGAAAAGAGGTACCTTTCGAGTGGACTGACAAATGTGAAGAGACCTTCCAAAAGCTGAAGACTTTTCTGACCACTACACCTATTCTGGAATTACTGGTGGAAGGTAAATATTTTGTTGCTTATTGGGATGCTTCACATTCAGGTTTGGGTGTATTGTTGATGCAGAATAAGAATGTCATAGCTTATTCATCGCGATTATTAAAGGTGCATGAGAGAAAACTACCGACGCATGATTTGGAGTTGGCAGCGGTAGCTTTGGTCTCAAGATTTAGAGGCATTACCTTTATGGTGTCAAGTGTGAGGTGTTTACTGACCATCACAGTCTATAACATGTATTCACCCAGAAGGACCTGAATTTGAGACAACAAAGGTGGATGGAGTTACTTAAAGGATTATGACGTTACCATCCTCTAGGTAAGTCTAACGTGGTGGCAGACACATTAAGCAGTAAGACGATAAGTATGGGTAGTCTAGCTTACTTGGGTGTTTCCAAGCGACCTTTGTGCAAGGAGATTCAGTCCTTGGAGCCTAAGTTCATGTTGTTGGGCATCTCAGAGAAAGGTGGGGTGTTATCCAACATTGATGTTAGGCCCATATTAATTGAGGAGATCAAGGACAAACAGTTTGAGGATGAGAGTTTGAATGAGCTCTGAAAGAACACGGTGTTTGGAAAGGCACAAGATGTGAATCTTGATGTGGATGGTGTGCTCCATTTTAAGGGAAAAATTTCTGTTCCCCGAGTGGATTACTTGATTCACAATATGTGACTCTTGATGTTAACAAAATCCCATGGTTTGTGGTATTCCATTCATCCAGGTGTGACCAAGATGTTCCAAGATTTGAAACAACTTTATTGGTGGCCTGGCATGAAGAAAGACATAGTTGAGTTTGTTGCTAAGTTCCAAAAATGTGAGTAGGTTAAGTATGAGCAGTAAAGGTCTTCAAGTTTGCTTCACGAATGCCAATTCTTGAATGGAAGTGGAAAATGATAGCTATGGATTTCTCGGTTGGTCTTCCCAAGACCTTGGGGAAGTTTTATTCCATTTGGGTGGTGGATGATAGACTGACTGAGTCAGCATACTTTATTCTAGTCAGAGTAGACTATAATGCTCAACAATTATCTAAGGTTTATGTGAAGGAGATAGTGAGGCTTCATGGGGTGCCCCTTTCCATAATCTCCGACTGTGGTACACAGTTCACATCCAAGTTTAGGGGAGAATTGCATGAGGAGTTGGGTACTCAACTCACTTTTAGCACAACACTCCATCCACGGACTGAGAACTATTCAAGTGTTAGAGGACATATTGAGGGAATGCGTGATTTACTTTGGAGTGAACTAACACAAGTTATTACCTTTGTATGAGTTCTCCTATTATATTAATTACCACTCCAGCTTTGACATGGCACCATTCGAGGCACTTTACGGGAGGGTATGTAGATCACACATAAGATGGTTTGAGGGTGAAGATGTGAAACCTTTGGGTGAATTTAGTCAAAGATGCTCACGATAAGGTGAGAAGCATCCAAGCGAAGCTTTTAGTAGCCCAGAGTTGACAGAAAAAGTATGCAGACCAAAAGGTAAGAGACATGTCATTTCAGGATGGTGAGAAAATTCTTCATAAAGTTTCACCTATAAAGGGGGTGATGAGATTCGGCAAGAAAGGCAAGGTTAGTCCTTGATACATAGGGTCCATTTAAGATTTTTGACTGTGTAGGGCCATTGGCTTATAGGTTGGCGTTACCGCCTAGCCTATAGAGAGTCCATCCAGTGTTCCATGTTTCCATGTTGAAGAAGTATCATGGAGACGGAGATTACATAATAAAGTAGGACTTAGTTTTGTTAGACAAACACCTTCAGTATGAGAAGGAACTGGTTGCAATTCTTTATCGTGATGTTCAAAAGCTGAGGACCAAGGATTTTAAGTCCGTGAAAGTTACATAGAAGTATCGTCCGATTGAGGAAGCTACACAGGAATCCAAAAAGTACATGCAAGACAAGTATCGCAGTTAATCGACGATTCAAGTACTACTCTACTATTGCCTTAGCCAGTTTCCTAGTTTATCACTTGGGTAAGAGTGATGGGTAAATTTGTATCAATTGTAATGACTTGTTTTCGTCGTTATGGAAAAGTCAATGGGGAAGGAAATCAGGTTAGAAAACTTATGGGTAGTAACTTGGAAATTTCTAGCCTCACCAGACTTGGACAAAATCTTAGTCAAGTGAGGTCCATGGAAAATATGGTAATGGATAGGAGATATAATTATGAACTTGATCGCATGAGTGGATAGACAAGACGTTAAGGAGAATGTATGGATTTGTGGAATCAAATTCGGGCGAGTAGACTCTCAAAACTTATCTTGGCGTCAATGGATGTTTTAAAACATCAAAGGTTTAAGGTGGGTTGTGAAATGGGAACATGGAACTCAAATTCCAAGTTTCTGCCTCCATGCAAGCCACCGGGAAGGGATTAATCTCGCCAGGGTAGGGTCATTGTGGTGGGTTAGGATCTACTATGGCGAGGCATTCACGACTTAAACTGGGGAAAAACCCCAAAATATTATTTTCTGCAAAACATCGTTCTTAAGAGCTACGGGATGACCCATGCAGTTTCCTGATATATTTCCACAAATTCTAGCGCTAAAGGTAAGATAATTACTTCCCTAATCCGTATTTTGATTCTTAGAACTTAGAATCTTGGATAATTATCGTTGGGGTAGGGTTTTGGCCTGAAGTTAATGGTGGAAAAAACCTAATTGAATATTAGGATCTTGGGTTTGGCCTTGCATTGATAACTTTTGTTATAATTAGGGTAAAGTAGACTGTGTTTAGTGATCCTTGCATTAATTTCTTGTTTTAGACCAAGAACAAGCTGAAAGACTTCGGAAGGAGAAGGCTCACATGTCTTAAGATTCAGGCTTGGCTTCGAGGTAGGTCTTGGTTCAACTTTCTGTTGTGTGACACATTCTTATTACTTGCTTTATTGTATGCATAAATGTGTGTGAATAGGGTAATGCAAAATTAAACCAAATGAATGATTATGTGTGAACAATTTCATGCCATGAATATTTAATGTGTTAATATGTGTATTGTTCAATATGGATGTGATTGTGACTACAATTGTGCTGACTGGACTGGGTATCATGTTCCGATACGTATATTATATTGGGTGTCATGTTCTAACACAGATATTTGATAGGGTGTCACGTTCCCACACATATATTGGATCGGGTGTCACAAGTGGGGTTCCATGAGATGACCACTTGTGATTATGACATTCATGTCTACCTGTCATTGATATTGGGAATTTGTATGTTGCTCCATAAATTATAATTGAACTATGCATTCGGTATATATGTTTACTTTATGTAGTTACTCTCTTGTATTTTGCTTACTGAAGTAGCTGCGTGATACTACCAGTACATTGTAGTTTGTGTATTGATACTGCACTTGCTCGTTCTTTGTTTAGTACATGACATCTTTAGGTGGCAACTGATAGACCTCAGATAGGGGACCATTGACCGAGACCGGATTCGAGGGTAAGCTAGTTCTTTTAGGTTTTCGTGGATCATACATATGTTTTTTCCATTCTTTTCATACTCAGAATATATCGTTAGACTTTTACTTTATTTAATCTTTCACAGTTTGTGGGAACTCCATGCTAATCAGTCATTTAAACCCGCTTTCATATCTTTAAATGTTATATTTCTTTAAGTTGCTTAGTCGGATTGTAGTGATGGTTCTCCCATCGAAGGTTTAGTGTGAGTACCAATCATGATAGTCTAGGTCGTGACACAATTATATATTTGAATATTTTTCTTTGTTAAAGATCTTAGTTTCTCTGTCTTAGTTCCCTAAACCATTTCCTCTCTTAGTTACATAGGTAACCATTCTATACCTAGACGATTTGTTTGTTTTCATTATTATTAGTCCAAAGTCATATGTAGCCCATCAAAATGTCCTCATTATTCATTTAGACACCTCAACTAGACCTACTACCAATTGAACACCTCTACCACCCCAGATTTTAACCGTATAACCATTTTTTTTTTGTCAGTTTTCATTAATTATGTGGCGCGTGTAGTTAACCTCCCCACGTGTATCCGACGTGTATTGAATGACCATTTAAAAAATACCACGTGCATCCAACATGTATTTGTTAATGTCTAAATTGGGGAAAATTCCCAAATCCTTAACTTCCATAGAACACTTCTCCCTCTCTAACTTCGCGATTTCTTCCAATTTGAAGCTCTCCATCTCGCGATTTCTTCCAGATTGAAGTTTGATTCCTCTTTGATTCCTCTTCTTCGTGTTACGATCTTGAAGACTTTCATCGTGTCAGTTTTGATTGTTTTTTTTACATGCTTTGTTATATGAATTTCATAAAGCTAGGGTTTTGTAAAAATATAGGGTTTGCGTTTCTGTCCATTCTTTACGATTACCCAGAAAGTATGCTTTAAAGCTTTGTTTTTTAGTTGTCTGTATGAGTATATTCTGTTAAATATTTGGTTTATTTGATATTTTGTAGGTATAACAATTGACCATGGAGGAAATTATATTTACGAAGATTTACCGTGGTGGAATCTTATCAGAGATATTTGTCCCTTCTTATGTTGGAAATTTTGTGTCTGCACTCATGTATATTATGAAGGACTACTTTTCCATTTTGGAACTATTGTATTATACTAAAGAATTAGGGTATGAAACTGTTGGAGGCTTTTATGTGAAGAATTTATTTAATAAACAATGGGTCTTTATTACAACTGACCAACATTTACTACACCTAATTAAAGACTTAAAACATGAGGACACTTTTGAAGTATATGTCTGTCATGCATTAGATGAACCCTTACTTGACACTGAGGGACCTAGACGCCATCTAACTAATGTTGAATATGGTGAGGTTGTTAACCTAGTTGGAGAAGGTAAGGCTTGTAACCTTGGTGGTGAGGGTGTTGATGTTAATATTGGTGAAGAGGGTGAGGCTAATGGGGGTGAGGGTGTTGATGTTAACATTGGTGAAGAGAGTGAGGCTATTGAGGGTGAGAATGTTAACCTAGGTGGAGAGGGTGTGGATGAGAACCTAGGTGGAGAGGGTGTGGATGATAACCTAGGTGGAGAAGATGCATCTGATTGCTTGAGTAGTCATTCAGATCTAGATATACCTTCAAAAGATGGTTCAGATATTCATGAGGAGTTGAGAGCTTTTGGAGAAGAAAGAAGAAACAAAAAACAGAGACCAAAGGCTACTAAATTTGAAGAAATACCAGTTGGAGAGGCTGGTGGCATAGATAGAGGCTTTGAGGATATTGGGAAAAATAAAACTGACAAATATGCAGGAAAATAAGATGGAGATGAAGATTATTTTGACAGCTCTGACTATTGGAGTGATGATAGTGATGGACAACTATATGTGGATGATGTTAGGGAAGTACATATGCCTGCTATAAGGAGAATAAAAAAGGCTAGGTATGATGAAGATTGTGTCAATATTTTAGCTTGGAATGGTCTTTGAGGGTGCAAATCAGTTCAGGAAAGTAGTGGAAGATTATGTTGTAGTGTACAGGAGGCAGTTAAAGCTAAGACCTAATGAAAAACATTGAGTGAGGGTGAAGTGCAAAAATGTTAACCATAAGTTGTTGTTATATGCTTCCATTGACAGGGACTCAGGTGATTTCATTGTGCAGAACTATCATCCTATTCACAAGTGTATTCTATTAAACATGAACAAGTTGTGTAATTCAAAGCTAATTGCTAGAAAGTTTAAGGACATAATTATATCTCAACCATACATAAGGATTTGGGAAATTCAAGATTTGGTTAGAAAGACATTAGATCTTTATGTTGGTAAGACTCTTTGCTACAGGGCTAAACAGAAGAATATGAGGGAAGACATGGGTGATTGGAATTTGGAATTTGCCAGATTATGTGACTATGCAGATATGATCAAACAAACTAATCTTGGAAGCTCTTGTTAGGTAAAAATTGATAAGGAAACTGAACCAGGGAAGAACATTTTTGTGTATTTTTATGTGTTCTTTCATGCATTTAAGCAAGGATGGTTGGAGGGGTGTAGGAATATAATTGGATTTGATGGTTGTTTTCTCAAGGGAGCTTGTAAGGGTGAGCTATTAGTTGTTCTTGTAAAGAATGGGAACAATCAAATGTATCCCATTACCTGGGCAGTTGTGGATACAGAAACAAAATATAGTTCGAGCTGGTTCATAATTTATTTAATTGTTGATCTAAACTTGAGAACTGGTGAAGGTTTGACTGTAATGTCAGATATGCAAAAGGTATTGATTACAAAATTTCTTATATTTTAGTTTTAGTTTGATCTTTACTACTTCAATTACTTATTCTGTACATTTTTTTTGTTAGGGACTTATTCCTATCTTGTTAGAGTTGTTACCAAATGCAAGGATGTGTGCTAGACATATATGGAGTAACTGGCATGTGAACTAAAAAGGAGAAGAAACAGGGAAACAGTTTTGGAGATGCTCAAAGGCTTCGTTTGAAGTCAAGTTTGGTGAAGAAGTTCATGCAATGTCTAAGATAGGTAAGAAGGAAATAACAGAGGACTTACTACATTATGATCCCATAAATTGGTGTAGGGCTTTTTTTTCAGACTCACTCCAAGTGTGATGTTGTAGAAATAACATGTGTGAGACTTTCAATTTCTGGATCTTAGCTGCTAGACATAAATCAATTATTACCATGTTAGAGGATATTAGGCATAAAATGATAAACATACATATAGACATGATCAAATTTGCTGAAACATCGATATCATACATTGCACCTATGTCAAGGGAAATACTAGAAAGAAACAAAGAGTATTCAGATAACTGTAATGTTCAACGGAATCGGGTGAATGGTTTTGAGATTAGTGATGGTGAATATTCATTTGTTGTTGACTTGGAGAAGAAGCATTGTAACTGTAGGTTGTGGTGTTGAGAGGTATTCCTTGACCTCGTTCTATTTGTACTTATTATTACTTGAATCAAGATCCAGATCAACATGTAGAGCACTGGTATATGAAGGAAACTTTTCTCAAGGCTTACAACCATTTCATTCAACCTATTCCCATATGAGGATGTGACCTAAAACTACAAATCCATCAATAGTGCCTCCAAAACCAAGAAAATGACAGGCAGACCTGGCAAGAAGAGAAGAAAGAGTAATGATGAGCAAAAAAAATGGGGGAAAATTTCAAGAAAAGGAGTAAAGATGACATGTTCCATATGCAAGAAAATTGGTCATAACAAAGTTGTATGTGCAAGAATAAGTAATACTAGTCATCTTCACATTTGTAAATTGCTTAAAGTTTATAATCATGTCTTATTTTGTGGTGACTTAGTATGGGAGAGGGAGCACTTCTCAACCTACAAGTCAAGGAAATTCAAGCCAACAAAGTTATTCTCAAATGGGAGTGAGATTCGATTTACATATTCATTTGCATTAATTTTTGTTGTATAAGTTATTCATATGTCCTTATTTTTGTTCAACATGTTAGAACACAAAGTTCTATTTTTCCTGATACCACTATTAAGCCAAGAACTATGCCAAGAACTACTCAAACAGCAGTAAGATTAAATTTAATAATGGCTAGCCTTTAATAATCCATTTGCATTTTCTGTTTGTTCTACAACTTATCATATATCCTTATTTATGCTATCTAGTCTATAATGGGAGGTCCATCACATTCTACTTCCAGAATCACATATGCATCTACACAATCAATTCAACCAAGTTCTATTTGTGCTGACACGACATCTGTGCCAAAACCTGCTCAAAATAGGGTTCAAGTTGGGACTGGAAGAGGATTGGGAAGAAAAAAAGCTAATTCAAGAGGAACACCATTTATTACTGAAAGATATAATTCTTCTAGTCAATTTCCACCTTTATTAGGTCACAAGAGACCATACAGTTCTGCCTCATTTGCTGCTACTACCGGAGAAAACAGAATGTCTGCAACTGTTTTTGGTATTTACTCTAATCCTACAAAAGGAGTCCAAGTATTTAATGTATGTTCACATAATATGTTTACTCGGTTTTGGTGTATATTCGGATAGCCTTATAATCTTACTTTATCATACACTTTCTTTCTTATTGCAGCCTGGTATATCAAGTGAGAAGATTCTACATGGGCCAATAAAATTGAAGAGTGCTTAACCAACCAATATAGACATTGGTTTTAAACCCCGTGGCCTAAATGGAAGGGAAAAGATACAGTCAGCACCTCATAGTTGCAACAAATGAAAGCAAAAAATAAAAGTTGAAAGTAGTTTATTTGGGAAGTTGTTATGATTTTGGCCCATGTTAAAAGGGTCTTTGTGAAAAACAAGTTACTCTTTAGTTTATTTGAACACTCGTCTAATATATTTTGAACATTGTCTGTGTTAGCAAGACTGTATTTTTAAACCATGTAAGACAATGGTTTTTTATTACCTCTCAATCTATTCGTGTTATGCATTTTCCAGCCATGCATTTGTGTTATTAGCTTCCTTTTTGAACAATAACTACACTATCCTCAATGCATGCCTTGTGTTTTTGTCAATAAGACTAGTGATCAATTCGATTCGATAGTGATCAATTCAATCCCAGAATAAATTTTAGAACACAAGGCAAGTGATCAATTCAATTCAAACTTCCATTTTGATAAAAAATATGAAGGTCACATACCAATTAAGACATCACTAATTGATCTAGAATAACCTCCTAACTACTGCAAAACTAAACAATTAAGTACTAGATCTAGAATAGCCTCCTAACTACTGCAAAACTAAACAACTAAGTACTACAATCCTGAACTACTATGAACTACACAATAATAAAGAACCATTTAATAGTTAGAAGACAAAGAAACACAATCACAACTCGGTTAAATTTGACATATTTCCCAATCCCTTTGGAGTTTAACTTCCTTGAGCTTCTTGTTCAATACCATCATCATCGCTTCATTTTCATTCAATTGAAATTTCAAAGAATCTTTTTATTCTTCAAGCTCTTTCACTTTTCTCTTTAGTCGATCAACCAAATTTTGATTGTCTATGAATCTATTCATTAAGGATGATTCATCAACATTTTCAAGCGACAAATCAATCCATCTAAAGTATCCACATCTACCATTTTCCTACAAACCAAATAATAGTAATAAGGCGTAATAAATATACAAAAATTTTGGTTTTTCAAATAGTACAACAACAGTAGTTTTTGTTCGAATAATTACAAATCGTTTATGGTTTGCATCCAAAAAATCGACGACCTAGGTTCAATGGAGTCCTCGAAGTTTTCAGTCGACAATAATAAACACACTTACGTATATAAACTTCCTCGATATTCACTGAACTTTGCGACATTTGATAAAAGAGAATTGATTTAGAAGAGAGAAACGTTGGATATTTAGAGAAAAAAAGTGAGAATTGGGAATTCGTGGTTCTAAAATGAATTTGGAAGAAGAATAATTGGGGATTTCACTTTATACTTTAATATTGAAGTATAAAGTTAACGTTGGAGGTCTTAAAGGCAGGGTAAAAAATGGGAGAAAAAACAATTCACGCACCCCATTTGCGTGACTCACAAACGATTTGCCATGTAAGCAAAAAATGGTTATGCGGTTCAAATCTGGGGTGGTAGAAGTGTTCAATATGTAGAAGGTCTAGTTGAGGTGTCTAAATGAATAATGAGGACAAGTTTGAGTGGCCACATATGACTTTGGCCTTATTATTATCATCATCATCATCGTTATCATTATCATTATCATTATCATCATCAGCAACATCATTATCATTATCATCATCATCATCATCATCATCATCATCATCATCATCATCATTATCATTATCATTATCATCAGCATCATCATTATCATCATCATTATCTTTATCATTATCATTATCATCATCATCATCATCATCATCATTATTGTCATTATTATTATAATTATCATTATCATTATCATTATCATCATCATCATCATTATCATTATCATTATCATTATCATTATCATTATCATTATTATCATTATTATTATCATTATCATTATTACTATCATTATCATTATCATTATTATCATTATCATTATTATTTTTGAATTCATCTTTAAATAGACAAATATTTTTATTTTCTTCGTGAAAAAATCGAGCATGGGTAGAAATGTTTATGTGGATTATACTCTTAGAAAGAGTTCTCGTTTAAGAAAGTTTTCTCTAATGTAAATAGTCCCATTGTTTTTTGAAGATCAAGATTTGAGTTGAAGTCTTCACTCCGTCCTCCATCAATAAATCAAAAAGAGGTCATTTATCTAGTAGTGAAATCCCTACTGTTATTATAAGGGGTAACCCATATGTGGCCCCTTAAAGTTGGTACTAATTTTCACTTAGACACCTCAATTAGGATTTTTTCATTTTAGACACTTATAGTAAGGTTCTATTGTGTCAATTCGACACTTTTTGCTGAGTTGGCATATTGTGTAGAATGCACTCGTTTTGAGCGCGTCAAAAGCTTAAATTTAGTGTGAAAAATATTCTTTTTATTTAAATAAGAAAATACAAATACTTCAAAATATATATCATCTTCTCCACCTTTTCAAACAAATTGGTTGATTAATTCTTCTGACCATTTTACCATAAAATTCAACCATTTCTTCATTATCAACAACCAAAAGAAAAATACCTTTAATCTTCACTTAGAAACATCAAATTTCACAACCAGACACAAAATTATAAACAAAAGAATTAAAGTTTTCATATAAAAAAAAATAAGTGATGTCATGATAATGGAGTCTTTAACATTATTAAAGAATGAATTCACCACTTTTCTTCTCATTTTTGCTTCATTTTTTTTATTTTTTTCTTTCGTATCTATTTTCTTAAATAACCATTCCAGATTTGACAGTAACACCAATATGAAAGGAGAGGAGGAGGAGAAAAAAAAAGTGGAAGAGACTGAGGTGAAAGTAGTTCAGAAAAAGAAGAAGGGGGGGGGATGGATTCTTAGGGTGGAGAATGGCTGGCTGCCACTAATGGTAGATACAAATAAAGAGTCATGGTGATTTAAGGTGAAGATAAGAAAATGGTGTAAGAAGAAAGAGGAAGGTTCCTGCTACTTTTTTTTAATTTATTTCAATCATTGAAATATACCTTTTATTTTATAACTAATTAAATAGTCTTAAAAATAAATTCTTACTCACAATATTTTTTGGGTCTATATGTCATATGTCTTTATTTAATTCATCATTTTTACACATCATCAGAGAGTGTAACACACTTTCTTTAAAAAAACTGTTTTGTTTAAAAAGTGTCAAAATGACACAATAAAATCTTACTATAGGTGTCTAGAATGAACAAATCTTAGATGAGGTGTTTATGTGAAAATTTGTGCCAAATTTAGGGGTCTACAGATGAGTTCCGCTTTATTATAAATAACACCTCTAAAAGAAAGAAAGGGTAAAGAGAAATATGTTGGTATCAACTCTATCATTGTTAGACATTAATCGTCAGTAAAGAAATGAGAAAGAGGTTACAAGTGTTGAGTATCCTCATGATAACGATAGTAAATTTGGTGGACCTAGGATTATGAAATAACAAAGTGATTTAAGGGGAAAATTACTAATTCCAAATGCTCAATCAAGAGGAACATTTGTTCAAAAATTTTATATTCTCATGGTTAAGGAATATTCCTAAAACATGAACCACAATTGTTCAATTCCTTGAAGGGTATTCACCCCTAATAAAGGCTATAATTGTGAGATGGATTTACCCTTCAGCGGGGGTTTATAAGTTCAATACCAATGTATCATTTGAATATGAGACATGAGTTGGGTTATAAATTTTTGTATTAGAATTAGGAGAGGGATTTGGTGTATGCAGAATCTAAAGGGGTTACAAAGGATTCAATTTTGGAGGTTGAGATCATGACAACTTCAGGAGGGCTTATATTATTGTATTTAGAAGAACTTGTTTCCTTGATTATTGAACTGTTTCTTTGTTATCTCAAAAAGTATTAAACGGAGTGTGGGAGGTTCCATGATATATAACTTGGTAAGACGAGTTCATTAAGCAATTGATAAAGAATCATAGGGTGGATGTGGTTTATCTTTCGAAGAAGGAAAAAATCTGGATGATTTTTTTTTTACCAAATCGTTTGTTCATTTTGCAAGAATTGAGAGACAACAATATAATAACATTCAAGAACTACCATAGAGGTCTAGGACAATATTGCAGTTAGAGAAATAAAATATACCTAATCTAAGGATTAATAAAGTGCAAAACAAAAGCTACAATGGATAAACACATATACAACAGGTTTAGAATGATAAAGTATCTACAACAGTATGAGAAAGGGGAGAATTTTCTGTACCAATAATCTCCAAGTGATAAATACTTTGATTACAACATATGCGATGTGTCGACTTAAAAAGTTGTATTAATCCCGATGGGGTTCAACCTTTTAAGAAGATTAATCAAAAAACTGAGTACCAAACTGCACAGAGGAATTAAAGACAAGAAACTCATCTTGACAAGGTTTCATCACTGAGTGTTTTGGCATCCTTCAGCTTTGCTAATAACCCAGGCTTAGTGTCACGCCCTGAGCCTACACCCTGGACGTGATCAACACCCAATGACCATTACTGTTCTTAACCAAACCCTTGGTCTCGCTTACTTAACTCAGGGGAAGACTTAACTTAATGATAAAGCAAGAAAACATTTTCAAAAGAATTACTTAAACAAAATAGTTTGGCTAAAATGGCACTTAAGTCTCATGATAAAGTATTTGTAATAAAAAAGACTCAACTGAACTAAATGACTGGCTATCTATCTATGAAGCCTCTATGATATTAGGATGAATGTTGGTACAAACCCCAAAACACTCTATAAATGAAAAGACTGGAAAGCAATAAAAAAAGTCCTCTGGAATGCAAGGAGGCTCACCACTGACTCTGAGTGTTGAAACTGGATCAACGAGGCGCTAGATGCTGGTCCTGGTTACCTGCGTCTATATCATAAGACAATGCAGGTCAAATGGCATCAGTACATTGAATGTACGAGTATGCTAGTTGAAATGCTAACATAATTTAATCTCAAAAGGAGTAAGGAGGAACACTTGTCTTGGCTCTGCTCAACTCATGGGTACTCAACTCTATATATATAAGGCAGTAAAACACATGCGAGTTAAATATATATAAAACTTTAAAGAACTGAAACAATCTTAGTTCATTAAAATAAAACAATCACGAACTTAACTTTACTCATTTAAATTAACATAACTTCTGTGGGAGATTCTCTAACAAACAACCATCACTGTGAGCCTAAGTGATGATACAACGTTTTACCTCACGCTGACAAGGACCGTCCTATACCTTTTCATCGATATAGGACCTTACATAACTTAGTGGATCCACTAGCTTAACTTACGTGATCATCTAAAAAGTATGACCCGTTAATACCCATGCTACATGGTTTTAATGGAGGCTTGAGTTAATATGAATTCTCATCCCAACATCGGTGATCAATACTACTCCCAAAATATACTTTAGCTCATGCTTTTAAAAGTCAACTTCCTTTCTTTGTGTTGAGATAATTGCTCAACACTTATCTTTATACATCTCTCTTGGAATCAATGTTCCCTTTTCTTGTTCAAAACTGTTTTGGAAAATCTAGTTTCCTCTTAACTTAAATTTGAAAACACTTATAAACTTCCTAGGGAATACTTAGTTCCCTTATAACTTTTGAGAAATGAACTCAAGTCCTTACTCTTTGCTTAACTTGAAAACTTGAGTCTTGAATACTTAGTTCCCTTATATTTCTTTGAAGAAAAGACTTCAACTTTAACTCTTCACTTTGACTTGAAATTGGAGCCTTAAAACAAAGTTAAAATGTTTAATAAAGACTCTTGAAAATCTTTAAGAACTTTGCTTTGACTTACTTCTTAATTTTTAGACTTAACTCTCAACTTCTTTGACTTTGATCTTAACTTTTCCTGAATTGGATTATGGATTCAAGGTTCATGATCTCATGTTTATGGACGATTTCATGATGTTTAGATGTACCCTAGAGTGTTGGAATCAATTAGGAAACATGGATACATCACTTAGAAACTAGTATGGAAAGATGGAGAATGAATGGGGTGCACAGGCATCCTTGGCGCTCTGAGAGGCGTGGGGCGCCAAGCCCCAAACTTCAGAGGCCAATTTGGGGCACTCTGGCTGGCGCACCACCCCAAGTCCCTACGGACAGAGACTGTCTTGTGGGGCTATGGGAGGTGCGGCGCCCCAGGGCCCTACGGACAGGTATTTTAACTTTTCTTCTTCGGTTTTCATCTCTAAACTCTCTAAACCTCCATGGTTATTTCTCCAAACACTTAGGATAACTAATACCCTCAATAACAAATAGATTCGACTCAAAAAACAACTCGGAAACATGAATCAGATCAATTTTAGGCATGCACAACTCAACCAACAAGAATTCAAAAATATTCTTCAAGAACTTCACTTTTCCTCATTCAATCTAAGCAAAATCGCTGAATTAAACAAGTTGGTGTGTGTGTGAACTAACCCAAAACTAAATTATCTCACATACTTTAATAGTTATCACCCCCGACGAATTCCACTCGCAATTCCTTGGCGTTCTTGGAGAAATCTTGATCTTTCTCCCTTTTCCTTCTTCACTTTTCTCTTCTCCAAGCCCTAAGCGTAAAATAACTTTTCTAATATGAACTAAAACTTATTTTTTACCCCAAATAAATCCGTAAAATGAACTAGGAAATAAATATGTGAAAAGACTAGTTTGCCCTTCCTTAAACCCGGATTGGGACTTTTCTCAATCCAACAGCCCAACTTTCGATAGGCATATCTCCCTCATACAATATCGAAAATGTGCAAATTTGGCGGCGTTGGAAAGATCTCTCCAAGGGATTTCCAAACATATACAGAACTAATTCTAATTCATCCTGAGATAAGAGTTATGGTCGTTTAAAAATGACCAAAACTCACTTCTTAAACGTAGAAAAATTTCCATATTTTCCCTTTCTTTCCCAAAGTGATTGCTTTTAGTTTCTTAGCTTATTCGTAGATATTACGAGTTACGAGATGTTACAATATCTCCCCCTTGTGAACATTCATCCACGAATGAGATTTCTTTTGCTAAGCTAAGAATAGTAACATCAAGTTTAACACTCAACAATCAAAAGCAAGTAACAACATGCTTACTCCTAGTTTATAAAGTACTAAGAAGAGAATTAGTACCTTGATATGCATTCTCTACGGAATCAAAGAGATGTGGATATCTCTTCTTCGTATCCTCCTCAGCTTCCCAAGCCGCTTCTTCAACAAATTGGTTCCTCCAAAGGACCTTGACTGACGCAACCTCTTTTGTTCTCAACTTGTAAGCTTGGCGGTCTAAAAGCTGAACCAGAATCTCTTCATAGGATAAGCTATCCTTATCCCAACATTTTCAGTTGGTACTATCAGTGAAGGATCACTCATGCACTTCTTCAACATGGAGATATGAAATACCATATGAACCGTTGTTAACTCTTGTGGTAACTCCAACTCAAAAGTTACATTACCAATTCTCTTGGATATTCTATAAAGTACAATATACCGAGGACTAAGATTCCCCTTCTTACCAAACCTCATAACATCCTTCATGGGTGAAACTTTCAGATATACCCAGTCATCCACTTCAAACTCTAATGACCTTCTACTCACATCTGCGTAGGAGTTTTGACGATTCTATGCCATTTTCAATCTCTATTGTATCACCTTCACCTTCTCCATGGCTTGGTGAACTAGATCTTGTCCTATCAACCCTATTTCACCAACTTAGAACCTCCCAATAGGAGATATGTACCTTCTCCCATAAAGAGCTTCATATCGAGCCTTTTGGATGCTCGAATGGTAGTTGTTGTTGTACGCGAACTCAATGAGAGGTAGGTGATCATCCCAATTTCCCTTGAAATCAATCACACAATCCCTCAACATATATTCTAAGGTATGTATAGTACGCTCTGCTTGCCCATTCGTCTGAGGATGAAAAGCAATGCATAAGTTCACCTTCGAACCCAAACCTTTTTGGAAAGACTTCCAAAACTGAGCAGTAAATTGTGCACCTCTATCTGAAACAATGGAGACCGGAACTCGATTAAGTCTTACCACTTCTTGAATGTACAACTTATCATAATCCTCGGCCGAATGGGTAGTATTTACCAGCAAAAAGTGGGTTGATGTTTTCATTCTATCGACAATTACCCAAATAGAATCATGCTGCCTGCTAGACCTTGGTAACCCTGTGATGAATTCCATATTGATCATCTCCCACTTTCATTTCAGAAGTTCTATATTCTGAGCCAACCCTCCAGGACTTTGATGCTCTACTTTAACTTATGGCGACAAATACGACAATGTCTTTCTTCATAACTTCCCACAAATATACTTCTCTCAAATCAAGATACATCTGTGTGGAACCCGGATGAATGGAATATCTGGAGCTATGAGCTTCCTCCATGATCCTCTCTTGGAGTCCATCCACCATAGGTACAGACAACCTACCTTGATATCTCAATACGCCATCTTCTCCTTGTTAAAGAATAATAGTATTTGATTATGAATGTTCGCCGTTAAGTCAAGAAAAATGGGTTCTTGGTCTTGCTTTTCTTTCAATTCTGACACTAATGATGATTCAGCCCATTGGTCACCACTATTCCTCTTTGGTTGAACCCATAGGTAGCCCCCTAAAGTTGGCATCAATTTTTACTTAAACACGTCAACTAGACTTTGTTCATATTAGACACCTCATGTTGAGTCCCGTTGTATCATTTTGACACTTTTTGCTGACTTGACATGTTGTGTGTGTTGCACCCATTTTGAGCGCGTGAGGATTTTTTTTGAATTTTTTTCCTTCTTCTTCTTCACTTTTTAGCCCTACCACTTAATTCCACCTTCCCCATGAAAATTCATGATAAAAAACCTTAAAAAATATGAAAAAATAAAATAAAAAAATTATCACGCTAATTTTAGAAATGATTATAAGAACAAATTTTTAAAAATCATCACATAATTTTGAAAAGATTTTTTAGAACAAGACACATTTTTTTTTCAAACAAATTTGAAGAATGTCATATATAATTTCCAAAATCAATTAAAAAAAAGTAAAATTTAATTATTTTTTTCAAGAAAATTGGAAGAAGAATAAAGAAAATGGTTGTAGAGTTGGGGAGGCAAAAAGGACGTAAGGTAGATGGGGTAGGGGTGGGGTGGGATGGTAGAAAAAATGTAATTTTATTTATTTATTTATTCTGAAAAATTAGTTGTTTTTTAATAATTTATTTTAAAATATTTATTTTTACATTCAAATGTCACATGTCAGCTTTTAATTAGTCATCATGCCACGTCATCCGCAAGTATGTTACACTCACTTTGTAATTTTAGCTGATTGGCAAAAAGGTGTCAAAATGACATAGCGGACCCCTACTTGAGGTGTTTAAAATGAACAAAGCCTACTTGAGGTGTCTAAGTGAAAATTGATGCCAAATTTAAGGGGTTGCCGATGGGTTCAACCTTCCTCTTTGTGAGGAACCCATAATTCTTACTCCTAAGCGTGCAAGTCTATGCACATCTTTTGTTAGTTCTTTCTTCTCTTCTTCTATATGGGAGGTACTACCCATAGACAACGTGCTTAAGGCATCAACAACCACATTATCCTTACCTGGGTCGTAATAAATGCTCATGTCATAATACTTAAGCAATTCTAACAATCTTCTTTGCTTGAGATTAAGCTCCTTCTGAGTGAACACATATTGTAGGCTCTTATGATTAATGAATATATCAACATGAACGCCATACAAATAGTGACGCCATATTTTCAAGGCAAAAACTACGGCAGCCAACTCTAAGACATGGGTTGGATAATTCTTCTCACGAACCTTCAACTTTCTGGAGGCATAAGCTACAACTTTGCCATTCTGCATTAGAACACACCCCAAACCAACTCTAGATGCATCGCAGTACAACAAAAAACCTTGAGTTCCTTCCGGTAAGGTCAACACTGGAGCAGTAGTCAACCTGATTTTCAATTCCTGAAAACTTTTCTCATAAGCTTCAAACCATTGAAATTGAATTATCTTCTGAGTCAACTTAGTCAAAGGAGACGAAATAGATGAAAGCCCCTCAAAAACCCTTCTATAGTAGCTAGCCAAATCCAAGAAACTCCTTATATGAGTTGGAGACGTGGGTCTAGGCCAACTTTGAACTGCTTCTATCTTTTCGGTATCCACTCTAATTCCATCACCATAAACCATGTGGCCCAAGAATGCTACAGACTTAAGCCAAAACTCACACTTGGAGAACATGGTATACAAATCCTTATCTTTCAAAGTCTGAAGGACTATTCTGAGGTGACTAGCATGATCTTCTTCATTCCTTTAATAGATTAGTATGTCATCAATGAAGACGGTAACAAATATATCTAAATAAGGCTTGAAGACTCTGTTAATAAGGTCCATGAACGCTGCTGGTGCATTGGTCAACCCAAAAGGAATGACCAAAAACTCATAATGCTCATATCTTGTTCTAAAAGCTATCTTTAGAATGTCACATTCACTAACTTTCAATTGATGGTAGCCAGATCTGCGATCAATTTTCAAAAAACAGGTGGCACCCTGAAGTTGATCGAAAAAATCATTTATCCTTGGAAGAGGATACTTATACACATCCTAAGGGAACCATTTTTCTTTCTTACAAACAAGATCGGAGCACCCCAGGGTGAGACACTTGGTCGAATGAAACCTTTATCTAACAGATCTTTCAGTTGTTCTTTCAACTCCGTTAACTCTGCTGGTCTCATTCTATATGGAAGAATAGAGATAGGACGAGTATCTAGAATGATGTCTATGTGAAGTCTATTTCTCTCTGAGGAGGGACTCCGGGTAGATCATCAGGAAAAACTTTTGGAATTTCTTTTACTATAGGAGCTGAATGAAGGGAAGGTACCTCATCACTTGAGTCATTAACTCGGACTAAGTGATAGATACATTCATCTGTATCAATTTTTAAAAAAATAGATTTTCAATGTGATTTTAAAGATTGAGGATTGTGGCGTCGAGACATCAATCGTCAGCAATGAAAAAAACTGACCAAACTAAAAATGGCGTGATGCAGGAAGCTTTGCAATGGGTTGAGAGTTGGCGAATTAAGGCATTTATCTATTGGGAAATTGGGTGGGCCTTTTCTTTTACTTATTAATGGGGTGACATTTGGATTGGATTTGTATATCGAATTATAAATGTATCAAACAAAATTTGTTTTTTCGATTAATTTAAAACCGAATTACCGAATTGTTAAAAATAAAAATTGAAACCGACCGATCAAATCAAAAAAATGAAATCAAAATTAAAAAAAAATCAGTTCGGTCTGTTTTTCGGTTTGAACCAAATTATGCCCAGCACTAGCGGCTATATCGAGGTAGAGGGATCGCCAGGAGGAGTTGACAGTAATGAAGTAATTTAATTTTTCAGAAAACCATCGATGCCCTAAGCTGAGTGATGAAGAAGAAGCCATTGCTGATGGAGCTTCCCTTGTTTCCTAATAGAGTGTCGGTTGGTTTGGTCTTTTGTTACTTTTTGTATTTGGGGCTTGGGTCACTTTTGGACCCAAGTTTTTTATATGTGATGACTTTCATCTTTTGATTTACTAATAAATGGACTTGACTCAAAGCTTAATCAAAATAGTTTTCAAGAAAATATAGGGAAAATTAGCAAACTAGTCAAAAACATAACTTAATTAGTAAAAATCTCACTACTTTATAAATATTAGTAAAAATGTCATTATTTTGAAAAATATTATTTATCCTAATTTAACCCCTATTTTATCTCCTACTACATACACGTTTTTCAACTAATTTTATAAGAAAAAATTATTTTCTTTAACTCCCATTGATTCACGTTTCCCATTTATCTCCCATTCATACAAGTTACCCAATTTGGCTCATATGTTAAAAAATATTCTCTCTTTCATATTTACCTTTTCAGATTCTCATCCAACTTCAAATTCCTCATGTCTCTCTATCATAATTTTTGGTGTTCTTATTTCTTCAGAAATGGGATTCAAAAAAATCTCATTAATTAAGGTATTCATCTTTATCATTTTTTTAGATTTATTTTATGATTTTATTTTTATTTAAATCATTCAGAATTAATATTTGTAGGGTAAATATCGATTAGACCTCTAAAACACTATCCAATGGATGAATAAGAGACTTACTAGAGGTATCCAACTCAATCATCAAATTTCTAGTGATTTTCAATCCTTTAATCTATGTACTACTCAAGAAATAGCGAATAATGTAGGATCTGCTGCATAAATAAGGAAGAGAGACGATCAGGACATTTACATAACTCAATCGATGTGCAAACCCTTCCTCATATTCATATCGGAATGTAGAATATTCGTCTACTCGTGGGGTACTTGAAAAGGACGGAGAAGACTAAATAGCTGATGAAGAAGTATTTAATTATTTTTGCATGTTTAGTATTTTGCATGTTGAGTTGAAGTTGTTCAAGAATAATTTTTTTAAACACTGTAGTTTAATTTTATTTTTAATGTATCCAAAATCAATTCAGTATATGTATTGAATATATTTGCAAATGTCTATACACACTGTGCAATTTTGTTAGTATGTATTTTATATTTCCAATTTTATTTTATTCTTATATTTTGGGGGCAATATTGTTACTTTTGATAATGTATCAAATTTATCAATCATCCCTTTCTAGTTTTTTTACATTGGTAAAGAACAATCTTTTTTCAACATTGTAGTTTGATTTTATTTTTTTTATGTATTCAAAATCAAGTATGTGTACTGAATATATTTGCAAATGTCTATGCACACTGTGCAATTTTGTTAGTATGCATTTTGTATTTCAATTTTATTTTATTTTTATGTTTTGGGGACGATTATTATTAGTTTTAGTAATGTATCAAATTTTTGAATCATCCCTTTCTAGTTCTTTTACATTGGTAGGTATTCAATAATTCAGGCATACATTTTACATGAAGATGATATGTCAGATTTATTAATGAATTTTTATTGGATAGTTTTTTATTCATTGTGGTATATTTGTTGTAATTGTATTGTATGTTGTGTAATTTTTATGTATTCATTTTGATATGTGTATCATTTTCTAGTTACGTACAATGTAAGGGTGTTGTTTGTATCCAATCAAGTAAGGATACATATTTACTTTATACATTTTCATTCCTTTAATCAATCAGTGATGCTAGTTCAGATTGTATTCATTCCTTAGTATTTGACTGTTTTGTATTCATTATGGCCTATTTATTTATTCTGTGTTATGCGCTTTACAAGTTGCTTTTTGGCATGTGTTTGTATGTTATATGCTTTGTGTATCATTTTGTAGTTATATACATTATGAGAATCTTGTTTGTATTCAGTAAAGTAAATATGCATATAAGCTATATACATTTTCTTACAAATAGTAATGCTATTTGAATGTTTTCAAAGTTAAAGTAAATATACATATTAATTATATTTACCGTATTAATTCACTTTTATTTTATTGTTTTTATAATGACCAAAAATTTTATACAATTACCGTTTTACTCATCTTGATAGTTACCAAAAAAATTTGATTAGTCGATGAAGTTGGTGTGAGAGTTTTGAATTATTCGATAACTAAAGTTAATTACTTAATGAGTATTTATTAAATAGTTAATTGAATTAGCTAGTAATAATGGGCCAATTCTGAAATTTATCTAAAATCCTATACCATTTGGCCCATACATATTATAACTTGTTAGCAGAAGTATAATTTTATTCTATAAAGAAAAATAAACTACCCTAAAACGTGAGTCTCTGCAGCATCCAACGAAGATGAAAACCTTCGGTAAGCATACCATTTATATACCTGCATATAAATAATTCTTTTATTGCCACATACATAATAAAAATCAAGTTTTATATTCATTAAAGTAAGGTTATATAACAAAGTGGAATCTTTCAATGTTGATAAAATTGCAGTATTGCTAATTTGTTTTGGGTTGTGGTGAAAGTCATCACTGGTCAATAATTCCAATATTACATGTTATAAATTGTTTGACTCGTATGTTGGGAATTTCGTGTTGCGGTTTTATATGGTCTCCGTCCTTTGTTTCGTTACTAGTTGGACTTTATATTAAAAATTATTATTTTATTATTGTCTTGTAAATTAAGTTTTTTTTTTTTTGAGATATTAAGACACCTAATTAAATATCAAATGTATTATATTGTTTGAATATTATTAAATTTATGGTATAAAGAAAAATTGTGACTAAACTATATGCCTGAAATTTAAGAAATATGAGAGTTGACTTGTTAATTGGCATTAAGATTTAGGAATGTGATTTTAAATTTGGGTGAATTTTTATGGGTCTAGGTTAGACATATAAGCATATGGGTGTTGTTAGTTTCGAAATCTTATTGTGATTATTAATATAAATAGATTGCTTTGGGTTGGAAGTACAACAAAAAGGGAAGACTCAAGTCCCGAAAGGATGATTCGACTGTTTGAGACAAGTGGATTTCTAAACCCTTGTTAAGTGTATGAAATGCGTGTATTTATTGTGGTATGTGTTTGGGAGTACTAGGAATTGGTGAAGGGTTGACTTGTCCACCTTGATTAATTCTAATGATGAAAAGAGATAATAAAAGTCAATGTGATTAATTATTTGTGTGTGATGGGTTGAGAATGGTACAAGTACCGGTGTTATAAAGGCAAAGTTTGTTACTATAGAATGTGGATTGAAATCCGAGAATGCCAAAGCATATGGGCATTAGCTGATATATTATTTACTTGATATATTATGTTTGATTTTGTTCTTTGCTAAACCTGTATAATTCTGACAATTGAGGTGATTATATGTCATAGCGACATTTGATTTATTGAGATGTTACATCATCCCTTTTATTTGATATCATATTGTGCACATGCATTGACATGAGATTTGGGTATGATTAAAGGTCTAACACGTGGAGATCGTTCGTATTGAGATCGAGTTATGATTATTTGGGCACGTGGAGATCGTCCGCGCGATAGTGAAGTTATGATTATAATTTGGGCATGTGGAAATCGTCCGTGCGGAATTTATTTTATTTATGATAGTGCGTTGAGATCGTCCGCACGGACACGTGGAGATCGTCCGTGTCGTATATGGACCTCTCGAGTCCCCCATGGGTCATGAACTCTCGATGTATTTCCGAGGAGTATCATATATATACGGTTGAGAGAGTACTTGGTATTTTGAGGCATATCATTTTATGGTGTCATATTGCATTGCATCTCATGACATCCTTCATTCATTATGAATATGTAATTCAGTGGGGTTGAAAAGTAATTGATATTTAGTTATCTCTATTTGATGAACGTGATCTTGTGTGTTGCTGATATTGCGAGTATCTTTTTTTTTGTGAAGGTTGTAATTGATGAATATTGAGCTTCTTGTTGAGAATATGTTATTGTTAGTTGTTGTTGAGATATGTGCTTGAAAATGGTGAACTGTTAGGTTGGACTGGTTTTATGTAAGTTGTAGTTGTGCAGGTTCGGTTGGGGTGGTAGGAGTACCAGTATTTTATTCCCTTAGCTTGAGTTTAGAGGTTTACTTGCTGAGTACCGTGTGGTTTGGTTTTCACCCTTTGCTTCTACAATTTTTTTGTAGGTCACAAGCCTGGATTTTGTGATACTTTCCATTCTCTTATTTTTCGAGGCTTCTTGGAGATTTGTTAGGTAGCTGTTAGTCATCTTAGCGCACCTTCTTTCTCCTTATTTATGATTTTGTTCTACTCTAGAAACAAGGTCATTTGAGATTGATGTTTTCTTTGAATCCATTGTAATACTTTAGAGACTTGTACACGTGATAACCAGGTTTTGGAAGTATATTTAAGTTGATTGTATATTTTCTGCATATTATCGAAAATGCTGAGTCTTAGGCTGACTTGTCTTGGTGGGATAAGACGAGTGTCATCACATTCTTATTTTGGGTTGTAACAAAATGATATCAGAGCCTCAGGTTCATAGGTCTCACGTATGTACAAGTCGAGTCTAAGTAGAGTCTCGAGGATCGGTACGGAGACGTCTGTACTTATTTTTGAGAGACTATATTGACTTTAAGAAAATCTTCATATCTTGAATCTCTATCGTGCATCCTTTGTAGCTCTAGTTCTTATCGCTTCATTCCATTCTCTTTCACTTATGTTGTGACTCGTGCATAGTTCCTCATGTGAGTATTTGGTGTGTTGTATATGTCTGTATGTTAGATCTGATATTTAGATGGAAGTAATATATGATGGAAAAGATGTGTGGTTAAATTTATAATGTTCAACAATTTGATTGGGTTGTGTAAGGTTAGTTACATGAATATTATATGTGTGGTATATACAATAATTATAGTTTAAGGTTAGTTATCCTAGTAAAATGAATAGTATTTATGTGATATATACAATAATTAGAGTGGTTTAACAATTGAAAGTGAAATGATTAAGGGACAGCTAGATAATGGACAGGTAACTATGGAAAATATAGTAAATAAAGTTGACATAACATGAATGGATTTCTTAGAGAATGATGAGAATAATGTTGCACCAATTAAGGTTAAAATTTCTACTACAATAATATCGATGCTTATTTGGTTAGAGTTTTGGAGTGTGTTACTCGATCTTGATATGACCTGACCTACGAAAGAATACATATAGCTTGGGCTAGATAAGGAACTAATTTGGTAATATTTTACCCCTATTTGATGAGTAGCAATGTGTGACCTATTTGAATATGATCTTCTCAAGGGATATGATGTGTTCTAGTGGTGGATCTAACGGGCTTTGACGATGTGATACTAATGATATATGAAAATGAATGTGTCAATTATCAAGTGCAAATACTACCTACTTAAGGGTTATCAGTTGTAGTACCTTCTTGTACAATAAGTAGATGTTACATTCACATATGAGAAACCAATTGATTTGTTACTATAACGTTTGGGTTAAGCTTTATTTATAAGTAAACTTTTAGTGGTGGATCTTTGATACAATATTAATGTGTTTAGGCTGTGAAGTGTATTTCGAGGGTTCTTAATGAGGACCAGTGATTTCATCTTAAGATCCAAGGGAATGGATAGATACCAAAATGAAAAGATTATGGGTAAAAGAAGTCTAAAAGAGTATACTTGTGTGAAGGTAATTGAAGATTTTAGTAAGAAAGTGCATATAAGATTGGGTTAGTCCTTTCATTTTAGTTGGTATAATTGAATTTAAGGTGTCATATTGATGAAAAGGTTGACTTTATAAAGATAACAAGAGCTAACTGAGCATGATGGTAATAAGAGTTTGTGATGAATTGTGGTTGAGATGTAACTAAAAAATAAGGATTGTTGGTTAACCGAATTTGTATAGAAATAATGACGATGAGTATCTAAGGTTGTGATTTTCTACTACTTGGTGAGTAACTTGGTTGTGTGAAAAGTTTTAGGAGACTTTGGAACACCGCTCAAATAGAATTTAAATGAACCAGAGTCACAAACGAAAGAATTGGTGGGATGTATTTTAGTCATTGGAAAAAGGCAATCAAGAACAAATATATTTACCCTAATTTCAAGGGACAAAGATTATCTTTAGAGAGTTGAGAATCGAGTTTAGATATACGTGGTTCTATATATTATGCTCTGCTTATGGTAATATATAGTGTCCCATGATCATCAATAAGTTAACAACTATCGGATAAAATTTGTGAAAGGAATGTACAGGCATTCAACTCGCGTGTGATGATAATTATTTTTTTTGTGGTTTGAGTTAGGTAATGAGTATGGTTTAACTTCTAGCGGAAGATATGATAAGGTCGATGGAGAGTGAATCGTTGATAAGCTAACATACGTGAATTCAAAAAAAATCTTTAAGGTATGAGATAATGTTGATAGATAAAGGTATTGGGTTACACAGTTGAATTCAAAATTCAAGTTTTTCATGGTAAGTTTAGGTTTGTGGTTGTATGTTTTATCAAGGTATGGATTGGTAAGGTACGATTTGATCGATCACATTGAGTATGAAACATTTGGAAGGTTTTAAAGATAATTTTAGTAGTATATTTGGTTACTTTTTATTGTTATACCTAAGGTGGATTTCATGTAATGTTTTGGTTTAGAGAATAAGGTTGAAAAAAAAATTATGAATTGTTGGCCAAAGAATAAGATTGGTAAGCGAGTCAGCAATTGGAACAAGAGTTTGGTGTATTAAAGGGTTCAAGATATTTAGAATTTTATGTCATGGGAATGATTTAAGAAAAATGAAGGAATAAAACCTCTCGTATAAGCCATTGGTTTGTAGTTGAAAGATGTATTGATTTTTGCTTATGAATTTAGATATGGCTGTGAGATGTGAACTAGTTTAGTATAGACTTACTAGGAATTTATCATCGCCTTTTCTAAAGATTGAGTTTTTGTTTGGGGTACAAGCAATGATGTGTGGAAGATTCTATGTGGTTATGTCAAGGTAGATTGTTCAAATTATGATGGATAACTTATTGATGATCAACGGTGTAAACCTATAGTTTTACATGATTAATGAGGATTTGAGGGAATTAAAACTACTTTGTTGATGGAACGATACAAATTGTTATGATGTGTTACATAGAAAATTGATCGTTAGTAGAGGTTATGAGTTTATAGTATACCAAATTATTATAGTGACGGAGGATTTCTCTAAGTTTTAACACGAGGTAAATGATAGTTGAAAATTGGTATGTAAAAATTCGCGTGAAATTGACATTAGGTGTGATTCAATTATTTTACCTCGATGGAAAGATATTTTTACATTTGGAGTTAGTGTTATCAGTCTTGGGTGTGACTTATATATGTCATGTTATGCTTAAATGAAACGATATGAATCCATATTTTGAAACTTCTAAAGGTTACAATGTGTTCGCTAAGAATACGTTGATACTAATGACGGTATGAGCGTAAGTTAAATGAATGGTGTGGTTGTGATGTTGTTGGTGTTAAGAGTGTTGACTTCAGTGGAGTACTGTTAGAAGTTTGTGAGGTTTGATAAGTCAAGTATGTGTAAGATTATAATGGCGATCAGACTAGTTAATCGTGGGTGGATAAAATTTAAGAGATGAAGTCATATGAATGAAAACGGTTCCTATAAGCGCTATGAGGGAGTATATTGTGTTATTCGATTTTGGCTTTGTGTATTCTTATGTCACTCACCTACTTCGCTTCGGACATGATTTTGAGTATAATTTGATGCATATGCTCACGTATGTTTCTATATCTTTGAGTGAGTCCCTAGTGGTGGATCGGATGTACCGATCCTCTTATGTCCTCTTGGTAGGATAAGATGCTTGGGCAGACTTAATTATTTTAGATATAACATATTTGGTGTTGTCTTGGATAAATTGAAGTATTGTAGTGGTTCTATATGTACCACCTTGTTAATGAGAATTTATAGAAGAGCTACCATGGGTATTTACAATTGTCCGACAGTTTTAGTATTCCTCTAGACGTTGAGATAATGTTCCAGCTATGTGTGATTGAATGTGGGGATCATTGGTTCTAATTCTGTTGTTCTTAAGGGTGTCTACAATCATAGCTTTTGATATAACACTTTCGATGGTAGGGTTAGAGGTTTTGTGTACTTGGATGTATTGTTTACTGGGTGGTTACTTGGTCATTTCCTTCTTTGGGTTAGATAAGTTTGATTCTCCCTTGATGATTACTCGATGTCTAAAGGTCAGATTTTTATAACTTGAGCTCGAGAAAAGATTGAATTGTGAAAGGTTATCTTGATAAGATCTTTGATGGTTTGTGCATTGTCAGTGTGTGGTGGTTGGTTAAAGTTCACTTCTGGTTGTAGTCGGTATCGATTAAGAATGTTATCTTTGTTATGTGAGAAAAGATTCGTCATGATGGGTGTGTTATGGTCCAGTGAGTTTTAAGTTTAGATTACGTTCATGGGTTAGTCTATGACTTGGAAATCACTCTTGATTTATAAATCTTCCAAGTCTGATTTGAAAGTTCAGTTATTAGTAATTGATCCTGATGGAATGGTCTTAAGGAGGAGTTCACTTGGAAAGATAAACACTGACTAGTAGGTCATAACATAAGCTTTTGGTAACGTCAGTTATTCCTTCTTTATGTTTGAGGACGAACATGATTTTTAGCGGTGGATAATGTAATGATCAAAAAATTTATACAACTACCGTTATACTCATCTTGATAGTTACCCCAAAAATTTTGATTAGTCGCTGAAGTTGGTGTGAGAGTTTTGAATTATTCGATAACTAAAATTAATTACTTAATGAGTATTTATTAAATAGTTAATTGAGTTAGCTGGTAATAATGGGTCAATTCTGAAATTTATCTAAAATCCTATACCATTTGGTCCATACATATTATAACTTGTTAGCAGAAGTATAATTTTATTCTTTAAAGAAAAATAAACTACCCTAAAACGTGAGTCTCTGCGGCATCCAACGAAGATGAAAACCTCCGGTAAGCATACCATTTATATACCTGCATATAATGAATTCCTTTATTGCCACATACATAATAAAATCAAGTTTTATATTCATTGAAGTAAGGTTATATAACAAAGTGGAATCTTTCAATGTTGACAAAATTGCAGTGTTGCTAATTTGTTTTGGGTTGTCGTGAAAGTCATCACTGGTCAATAATTCCAATATTACATGTTATAAATTGTTTTACTCGTATGTTGAGAATTTTGTGTTGCGGTTTTATATGGTCTCCGTCGTTTGTTTCGTTACTAGTTGGACTTTATATTAAAAATTATTATTTTATTATTGTCTTGTAAATTAAGTTTTTTTTTTTTGAGATATTAAGACACCTAATTAAATATCAGAAATGTATTATATTGTTTGAATATTATTAAATTTATGCTATAAAGAAAAATTGTGACTTAACTATATGCCTGAAATTTAAGAAATATGAGAGTTGACATGTTAATTCATTAAGATTTAGGAACGTGATTTTAAATTTGGGTGAATTTTCATGGGTCTAGGTTAGACATATAAGCATATGGTGTTGTTAGTTTCGAAATCTTATTGTGATTATTAATATAAATAGATTGCTTTGGGTTGGAAGTACAACAAAAAGGGAAGACTCAAGTCCCAAAAGGATGGTTCGACTATTTTAGGCAAGTGGATTTCAAAATCCTTGTTAAGTGTATGAAATGCGTGTATTTATTGTGGTATGTGTTTGGGAGTACTGGGACTTGGTGAAGGCAATGTGATTAATTGTTTGTGTGTGATGGGTTGAGAATAGTACAAGTACCGGTGTTATAAAGGCAAAGATTGTTACTATAGAATGTGGATTGAAATCCGAGAATGCCAAAGCATATGGGCATTAGCTGATATATTATTACTTGATTTATTATGTTTGATTTCATTCTTTGCGAAACGTGTATAATTGTGACAATTGAGGTGATTATATGTCATAGTGACATTTGATTTATTGAGATGTTACATCATCCCTTTTATTTGATATCATATTGTGCACATGCATTGACATGAGACTTGGGTATGATTAAAGGTCTAACACATGGAGATCGTCCGTGTTGAGATCGAGTTATGATTATTTGGGCACGTGGAGATCATCCATGCGATAGTGAAGTTATGATTATAATTTGGGCACATGGAGATCGTTCGTGCGGAATTTATTTGATTTATGATAGTGCGTTGAGATCGTCCGCACGGACACGTGGAGATCGTCCATGTAGGTATATGGACCTCGCGAGTCCCCCATGGGTCATGAACTCTCGATGCATTTCCGAGGAGTATCATGTATATACGGTTGAGAGAGTACTTGGTATTTTGAGGCATATCATTTTATGGTGTCATATTGCATTGCATGTCATGACATCCTTCATTCATTATGAATATGTAATTCAGTGGGGTTGAAAAGTAATTGATATGTAGTTATCTCTATTTGATGAACGTGATCTTGTGTGTTGCTGATATTGCGAGTATCTTTTTTTTTGTGAAGGTTGTAATTGATGAATATTGAGCTTCTTGTTGAGAATACGTTATTGTTAGTTGTTGTTGAGATATGTGCTTGAAAATGGTGAACTGTTAGGTTGGACTGGTTTTATGCAAGTTGTAGTTGTGCAGGTTCGGTTGGGGTGGTAGGAGTACCAGTATTTCATTCCCTTAGCTTGAGTTTAGAGGTTTACTTGCTGAGTACCGTGTGGTTTGGTTCTCACCCCTTGCTTCTACAATTTTTTTGTAGGTCACAAACCTGGATTTTGTGATACTTTCCATTCTCTTATTTTTCGAGGCTTCTTGGAGATTTGTTTGGTAGCTGTTAGTCATCTTAGCGCACCTTCTTTCTCCTTATTTATGATTTTGTTCTACTCTAGAAACAAGGTCATTTGAGATTGATGTTTTCTTTGAATCCATTGTAATACTTTAGAGACTTGTACACGTGACAACCAGGTTTTGGGAGTATATTTAAGTTGATTGTAGATAAAATTGTTGAGTCTTAGGCTGACTTGTCTTGGTAGGATAAGACGAGTGTCATCACGTCCTTATTTTGGATCGTGACAGTTTTGTATTCATTGTGTCATATTTGGTGTTTTGCATTCTGAATCTTAGTGTATTTCAGGGTTTAATATTGTATTCATTGTATTTATATATTTTTTTCATTTTGTATTTTTTAGGCAGCATGACCAAAATCGATACAAGAAGAATAAGGAACTATGACCAACAGAAGAATGATATTGGAGTCATTTGTGATAGTGAGGCACCCCCAAGACATAAAATGCCTCATACTTTGGAATGATAGTGAAACAATTGAAATACATTAGTTGTGTATTTTTAATTTAGTTAATCTTGCTTTATTATGAGCTATTTGTTCTACTTTTTAATATGAACTATTTTGTCTACTATATTATGCAAAGTCATTATTTTAATCTTATGAATTGTTGATTTATGATTAAATGTTTTTGAGACATATTACTGTATTTCATTGATTGAATATGTTGTGTTTCTCAATATAGTATTTAAATACAAATGGTTATACTTTCAATTTTATGGAAATCTTGAAAATCAAAATTTGAGAGAATTCATCAGCTATGGAATTGCCGACTAGTTTTTTAATTTTGAATTTTTGTAACTAAAATATATAATAAACTAAAATTCTGACATTTTTACTAAATATTAAAAGTATTGAAAATGGGTCCTATTAAATGTCAAAATATTGACATTTTGAAAAAATTTTCTATATTTAATTGTCAATAAATAGCCCAATTTTATTTATTTGGCAAAAAAGTATTATTTTAATATTTATTTGACATAGTATATTCATATTTATTTGTAAGCAAATTATTTTATTGTTTATAAAGCAACTTATAAAAATGGTTATATTTATAGGTCACTGAAGTTCAATATCTATAAATATGTTATTTACTAAAAATGACTACACTTTATATCAATTTCGCGTGTTTGTATTTTTTTGTTATTATTTATACAGTGCTACATATTAACTTACATTGCACTAAATAAGGTATGGTATGTTATCATAACTGTTAACCTTTTATTATGTCTCAAAATCACTCAAATTCTTATTATTAAATTATCAACTAATAATTACATATTGAATGCATATCCTAATTCATTCACATAATACAATAAGTTGTATTTATATTCCTAAATACAATATATTCCCCAAATATGAATTATCAAGATATTCATAAAATTTAGAATATAAAAGAGTATTTCTGTGTTTTCTCGCTATATTTTCATATGTTTTTTATTTTTCTATTTATACACAAATCCAATGTATTACTTGTACAATTAGCATATGAATACTTTGAATTCAAATTAGTGTTTCTATTTATAAAACTTAAAGTATTAATATATCAAGGCTACAAGTATTTATAAAAGCTTAATGTATTAATACATCAAATAAGGTAAAAAGTAGTACAATTTTAGCATATGAACACAACAATTTGGAAAATGAATACACTATTGTTAAACAAAAAATGAATACACCAATATATATATATATATATATATATATATATATATATATATATATATATATATATTGTTAAATTACCAACTAATAATTATATATATAGAGAGAGAGAGAGAGAAAATCTGATGTGGCACCTCTCTATGTCCACATTTCTATTTATGTTCTATTTCTTCTTCTTTTTTGACATTTTATTTTTATTTGTAATTTTTAAATAAAAAAATTGAAAAATATTTAATGCATAACATCATGCTCATTTAAAACTTCCATCATACTAATACACATTTAAGTAAATGGAAGATGAAAAGATCAAATCCTTTTTCATTTTTCATAACAGTTTATAATATTTAGCCTATAAATAAAATAAAAAATTGACTATTATACAACAATAGCGGAAACCTTCACTTTCTCTCTTCTTCTTCTAATGATGACTATATGGTATCAAATTTTGATATTGAAATGTCCAGCGAATTTTTAGGCCTTGTGATTTTTTCAAGAAAAAGGAAGAGAGAGTATCTCAAGACATAAAAATACTGTTGATGATAAAACTTCTAAAGATATTAGTGGTGATAAATATACGGATATCAAATTTCTTGAAAATTGAAAGAGAGAGAGTATCTCATGATCTAAAGATATTAGTGATGATAAAATTTCTAAAGATATTAATGGTGATGAATATATGGATATCAAATTTAGTCATTGAGATGTCCAGCGAAATTCTAGACCTTGTGAGTTTTTCAAGAAAAAAGAAAGAAAGGATATCTCACGAACCTTCTATAGATATTAGTGAAAAGAAAAAGATTATGTAACAAAAAATTGTCTTCAAAGTAGAAGCCTTTTTGAAAGAATGTTGATTTCTTTTATATTGAGAACAAAAATTCATAGTATGTAAGAAGATTTATTTAGAGAAAAAATCAATCCATTTAGTAAATTAGTATTAAATTTAGGAGGAGAATAAGTATTCTACTAACTCCTTTTTTATTTTATTATGTCATAATTTCTTTATATATATATATATATATATATATATATATATATATATATATATATATATATATTTAATAAGCTTTATTTTATTTTTTATTATCTAGCTTAACTTAAAATTTACTAACGACATTATTTTTTATTCTTTAGTCTACTATCTTTTTTTTTCTTTTTTTTTTTGTTTTATTTTTTCATCTTTAATTAAAGTTTTTTTTGTATTTATTTTGTATTAACGTTTTTATGTATATTTTGTAATTTTTAATGACTGAAATTTTATTTGTTATTCGTAAAATTTAACTATTATAACTATTTAATAATTGCAGTATTTTTTTACGAAATATCATTTTAACATTTTTCTTACAAATTTTAGATCATTTCTTAGTCCAACATTGATAACTATATGTTTTATAAACAAAAATGTCATATTTATTTAATTTTATTAATTTTTCAAATATTCTTTCAAACATTTTTATTAAAATAATTGCTCAAAATTGAAATTATTCTTCTATAAAAAATTGCGCCTCGAATTTTATTTTATTTTTAGCGTTTTTTGTAGTTTTCAAAAACTTAAAATCTTATAAAATATGAATGATGACCATATTTAATTCTTATCACCAACAATGCTATTGATTTCTTTTACTTACTTCCCTTAAATATCATTGTTAATGTTGCTTATATTATTTCCTTAAATTACTTATTTTCCCTTTTTTGTACTCTTTAGTTTATTTTATTTTTTTAATTCTAAAAATTACTTATTATAACTATATAAGAATTACAATCTTTTTATAGAACTTGATTTTGACTTTTTCCCTATAATTGTTAGATCATTTCTTAGTCTGATATAGATTCTTGTATGTTTTTAAAATTAATTGCATAAAAAAATAAATTACTCTATCATTTTAAAAATAATATTAAGTGTTTTCATTTATTGCTCAATTTAAATATGTATAAATGGGAAAACAATCGTTATGCTTTCCATAATAATAAATATTGTCATTTTTTTGTTAATATTTTTTCCTTTTCGATAGTCTTATTCTGCTATCACTAACTTTATTTGTTTTATAATTTTTTTTATGAATGAAAAAAATATGAGAGAAGGAAGAGGAAGGGTTTTAGGAAAGATCAATTAATAATATCTGATTAAATTTTTAAAAAGGTAGTTTTAGAAAAAACTTTCATGACAACAATAATGAGATTAATTGAGATAAGAAAATAATGAAATTACGTGTAGGATAGTAGAAAATTGTTTTTTTAAAAAAAAAATATATAGACCTAAAAGGTAAAATGAGAGAATTTAAGGAAAATAATATATTATAATAATAGTGATGAGAGATGATGAAATTAATTAAAAATATATTTTTAATTTTCAGAAAATTTTATGACAATAAATTAAATGTAGATAAATTGAGATAAGAAAATACTAAAAACAAAAACGTGTAGGATATTAACCTAAAAGGCAAGATGGGAGAATTTGAGGATAACAATCAATTATAATAAGATGAGAGATGAGAGAGTGATTGGTATGAAGGAAAAATATTTTTCAATTTTCTCATGTTTGGTTGGGACAAAAGTTTTGGAAAATATTTTTTAAATCAACTCATTTTCCTCAAAATTAAGGAAAATGACTTCCCTTCAAAAATTAAGGAAAGATTTTCCAAAACTCTTCTCTAATTTCAAATTACATTTTTTTTGCGAAAAACATCAATTTTAAAAAAATATTTTCAATTTTAAAATTTTATTTTTTCACCCGATCCTTAACCCCCCACCCACCCACCCACCATCGGTCACCCAACCCCAACCCCTCCCAAAAAAAATAATTTTGCTTTTTAAAAATATTTTCAACTCCTACAATCTCCCCCCCCCCTCCAGCCCCCTACCCCCTACCAGCCCCAACCCCCAACCCCAAAAAAAATTAATTTTGTTTTTAAAAAATATCATCAACTTTAAATTTTTATTTTCACTCCTACCCCCCCTCCCCCTGCCCCCACCCACCCACCACCAAAAAAAAATATTTTTAAAAAATATTTTCAATTTTATAAATTATTTTCTACTCTAATAAAAATAAAAGATGTCTCTCAAAAACATTTTACATTCATAAATTAAACACTAAAAATCATTTCCGGAAAATATTTTCTACACACCAACCAAACATGAGAAAATAAGTCCAAAATCTACTTGTTTTCCAAGAAAACATTTTCTAGGAAAACATTTTCTAGGATAAGGAGAGATAAATAAGTCATTTTAATTATATTTTCCCCACTTCTTTTAGTATATTTTAGAGATAAATAAAAATAAAAAAACATGATAAAAAAGATAAATGATAATTCTGGCAAAAGCGAGACTCCACGTCCAATTTTATTATCCAGCTTTATATATAATATATTTTTCTCATTAAACTAAATTGAGGAATTAATACAAAAATTGCACAAACACTTAGAATCAGCTTTTTGTTTGGTTTTAAGATTAAAAAAATATTTCATTTCATCTTTGAATTAAAAATTCTTGATAATTTATCGTAGAGTTGTACCCTCTCGAAAACACTTATATTATCAAATGTTCAGAAGTAGATTCTTGACGTATTTCACCACCTCTCAAAGCACGGACAATTTACCTAGTATAATATACACATGAATACACTGTTGTTAAATAAGAAAAATGAAAAAAAACAATAGAATGTGTAGGATCCAAAGTGTGTAATTATTCGAATGTATAAAATTAGAAAAATCCAACAAAACGTCAATATCTTCTTGGTCAAGTTTTTCCTATAATACTTGAGACTTAGTGTTAACTTAGGTATTTATTTATAAAAATATGGTATTAATGGATTCATCTATACTTGTATTAAGGGGTGTACGTAGGTCGTTTTGGTTTGATATTTTTCACTAAAAAAAAAACGAAACCAATCATACATGTTTATTAAATCTAAAATCAAATCAAACCATATGAAGTCAGATTTTTCAGTTTCGGCTTTAATCGATTCTTTCATTTTTTCTATTTTTGGGGTTTTCAGTTTTTTACAACTATACGGTGTTTGAAAAAAAGATTAAATATATTTCACTTACATGTGTGATAAACTAAACTTAAGAAATATTTAATGAATAGAAATCTTCGAAAATACGTTAAAATTCACACGACTACAAAATATTTATTTGAAATAATTAAATTAATAAGATTAAAGGCTACAGTCAAACTGAATACAATAACGAAATATTTAAAAGTAAATTGTTAACCTGAATTTGAAAAACTATAACAATATTATTTCAACTTCTGATCTTATTACACAACAAAACATTTACAAAATTTTACAAGCCTAAATTTGAAATAATATATATAAACATTGAAAATCATAAAATAACTAAAAATATATCAACAAAGTAGATTATTTAATATTTTTTTCATCTATAAATAAAATAAAATTATATTTATATTATGTCAGTTTGGATTGGATTTGGTTTGACTTTTTTTCTTTGAATACCAAATCAAATCAAGAGTGGTCGGTTTTTTTCAATGCCAAACTAACCGATCCAAACCACAAAATGAGTCATGAGTGACACCCACAGTTAACCTCATAAGTGGGCGAACCAACAAATACAAACCCAACTTATTTAAGTTGTTCAACTTACGAAATACAATCATAATGCAGAAATTTAAATCCTATTAATGTAAGAAATATAAATCCACTAAAGTCTATTAAAATATTGTTTCTCAAATCTGAAAGTCATCACATCAAGGACATCTAATCTCTAAATAGTAAGTCTAAGACTATCAAAAATACGAAAATAAATAAAAAAAGTAATTTGTGTCAGAAAACAGCGGATATCATGTCATGGCCTAGAGAATCCAACACGAGCTAGAATGAATAGTTCACCCTGAACCTGATGTTCTGGAGACTGATTAGAGCTGAGGGTGAGTCAAAGTCGTTCGTACACTCATTTCTTTCCACAAAAAGAAAACAAAGAAAAATACAAGTAGGATTCAGTATAGGGCGACATGCAATAAGCAGATATTATCGGTCGACTAAAAATAGTAACTAATATGCATAATGTAATACTAGTATAAAATCAACAATAGCACTTAGTAGGTGGCAAGTGATAAGAAACATGAACAAGTGACCATATCACTGAAGCAATTACGTAATCATACACAATATCAAGAACACACACGAGGACTCATGCCTCCACAGCAGACTCATTTGAGAAATGGGTTCTTTGAGATTTAGTACTTTAAGTTATTTCAATATATTTTCCTTTGATGTTACCGTGCCGAAACGTGACACCCAATACAATAATATCGTGTTGGAACGCGACACTCGATCCAATACTATCGTGTTAAAATGTGATATCCGATTTAATAATATCGTATATGAATGTGATACCTAATCCAATAATACCATGTCGGCTCGTGGCACCCGATCCAACCATATAGTTAATTCATTTGTCATTCTTTATCATCTCTTTCCACTTCCTTCTTAACAATATTTCATCACTCCTTCTTCATTCAGGACATCACTTTAATATAACAATTTCAAGATTATGAATTTATGTGATCTTGGGATTACAAACCAATCAAAACAACATATATATTGTCCAAATCACAACAACTAAGTACATATAAAAATTTACAATATCACTTAATGACTATCAATCACTAAGAGTCTATCTATCACATAGAATAAACCATAACCTACCTCCACTGAAGAATCAAAGTCATGTAAGCTAATTCGTTAATTCTTTTCCTTTCTCCAATGCCTCAAATAATTTCCAATCTATTAAGTTTGGATAATTTGTAAGTATACAAGCTCAATTCTATAACCAAGCTCCTAGGGTGTGTTGGTATGAAGGAAACATTTTCTGAAAAATATTTTCTAAGTTTCTCATGTTTGGTTAGGTTAAATGTTTTCCAAATCAACTATTTTCTCTCAAAGTTAAGAAAAATGACTTCCCTTTAAAACTTAAGGAAAACATTTTCCAAAACTCTCTTCGAACTTCATATTACCATCAAAGCAAGCCCCCCCCCCCCCCCAAAAAAAAAGGAAGTTTTAAAACTTGTTTTTAAAAAATATTTTTAAATTCAACTTTCTTTTACCCTCGACCCCCGCACCCCACCCTACCCACCCAAAAAAAATTCAGTTTGTTTTTAAAAAATATTTTCAACTCAAAATTTCATTTTTTCACCCCTCCCCCCACCCACCCCTCTACCAGAAACCCCACCCTCCAAACAAAAATTTAAGTTTGTTTTTAATTAATATTTTTCAATTCAAAAATTTATTTTTTTACCCTTACCCTCGACCCCCCCAACCCCAAAAAAAATATTTAAAAAAAATATTTTCAACTTCAAAAATTCATTTTCACCCCTACCCTCGATCCCTCCCCTCACCCACCCACCCCTCTACCAGGCCCCGCTCCCCCAAAAAAAAAATTTAAATTTGCTTTTAATAAATATTTTCTACTTCAAATTTCAGTTTTTTCACACGTACCTTTGACCCACACCCCAAAAGAAATTATGTTTGTTTTTGAAAAATATTTTCAACTTCAAAATTTCATTTTTTTCACCCCTACTCTCGACCCCCACCCACCCACCGACCCACTCCCCATAAGCCCCCCACCCCAAAAGAAAATTTAAGTTTGTCTTTGAAAATATTTTCAACTTATTTTTATTTTTTCACTCCTAACCTTGACCCACCCCAAAAAAAAATTATGTTTGTTTTTAAAAATCAATTCAATTTAAAAATTATTTTCAACTCTAGTAAAAATAAAAGATGTTTCTCAAAAATACTTTTCTTTCATAAATCAAACACTAAAAATTTTTGTCGAAATAATTTCTGCTCACCAACCAAGCAAGAAAAAATAAGTCAAAAAGCGACTTGTTTTTCAGGAAAACATTTTCCTTCATACCAAACAAACCCCTAATCTTGATGCCAACTAACTTGTTATGTCTCATATTTCTTAAATCTTAAGCCTAGGATTAAGTCTCAGTTTCTTTAATACCATAAATGTAATAAATTCCATATAATTTAATACACCTAGTATTTAATTATCTATCTTAATATATCCAAAACTTGATAATGATTGTATTTTTTTTAAAGGGTAAATCACATAAATATGCTATATTAAGAAAATATTTACCATCTATGACATATAAATTTTCTTACTAAATATAACAATTTCTTGGATTAAAAAATTGTACCGCTTCGCTTTTTTGTGTCTTTTTTCTCTTCCTCGGCTTCTTCTTTTTATTTTTTCTTCTTCTTGGTCTCTTTTTGTATTATTTTGTCTCTTCATCCTCTTCTTCTTTCTTTATTCTTCTTATTTCAAAATTTTCATTTAAATGATTATTCTCAAATTAGTTTTTGCCCATATTTTAATACATGTTTTATTTATGAATAATACAAGTTAAATTCAATCTATAAATTATTGTCTTGTCTTTTGTTAGTTACATTTTTTATTTATTCTTAATTTTCTCTTCTAATTCAACTTTAATATTGTGTAATACACTTTTATTGCAAATTTAATTTATTTTGTAGTTTATTATTTGTTGCTATTAGATTACTTGTTTAATTCATTATTGATATAAGTTTAATTCACTCTATAGGTCATTGTCTGGTGTTTCATTAGTTACATTTTTTATCCATGCTTAATTCTCTCTTCTAATTCAACTTTAATATGTGTGTAATACACTTCTAATTAATACAAGTTAATTCATTTTACAATTTATTGGTTGATTTGTTATTATTAAATTACTTGTTTAATTCATTATTGATACATGTTTTATTCAGTTCACAAATTATAGAATGATCTTTCATTTGCTATGGTTTGCATGTGTGTTTAATTCACTTCTAATTCAACTTTAATATGCGTGTAAAACATTTTTAATTCAAGTTTAATTCATTTGGCAGTTTATTATGTTTCTTCAGTTGTTACGATTAGATTACTTGTCTGCTCTTTAGTTTGGATAGGTTGTTTCTACAAATATTTGAAAATGACATTGGAGTTTATATCTCAATTTTGAGAGGGTTTGGTTTAAGTTTAGAATTGATTTTAGGAGAAATATTAGATTGAAGCTCGATAAGGATAAAGTTTGTGGAACTATATCACGTTTGTATTAAAGTTGTATTAGATATGTTTCATAATTGTATTAAAATTGTATTAAAATCATGAAGAACACATTTGTAATACATATTACAAACTTTACTCTTTTTTAGTTATATCAACCAAAATAATTTAAGAACACGCTTATAATACATGCACAATACAGTTTTAATACATATTGCAAACATCACTCACGTTATTAGAGATACAAACCAAAATAATTTATAAGACACATATAATACATGTTTTATTTATGAATAATATAAGTTTAATTCAGTTCATAGATCGTTGACTTGTCTTTCGTTAGTTACGTTTTTCATTCATCCTTGATTCTCTTTTCTAATTCAACTTTAATATTGTATAATACAATTTTAAAGCAAATTTAATTTATTAACTTGATTAGTATTAGTGTAATACACTTTTAAGAACAATTTAATTGAATTTGTAATTTATTGGTTGATTTTTTACGTCTATTTACTTCTGAAATTCATTGTTTATACAATTTCATTCAGTTTAAAGATCATCGAATGCTCTTTCGTTTGCTACATTTTACATTCATATTTATTCTCTTCTAATTCAACTTTAGTGTGTGTGGAACACATTTTTAATTCAAGTTTATTTCATTTTACAATTTATTATGTCTCTTCACTTGTTATAATTAGATTACTTGTCTAATTAATTAATTATAGATGGAAATTTATATAGTCTACGAATAATTAACTACATTATAAAAGAAAATAGAGAGAGAAAGAGGAAAAAACAAGAGAAAGAGAGAGAAAGTGCAACAAAAAGAAAAAAAAGCAATAGAAACAAAGCAAGAGAGAAAAAAACAGTAACAAGAAAGAAAACAACAAAAAAGAACAATATAAAAAAAAAATGAAGAAAGCGAGAAAAAACATATAAAAACTAAAAAAGCGATAGAGAAAGAGACAAAAGAGAAAGACAAATCTAATAAAATATATAGTATTGTTATATATTGTTATAAATGATAATAATTAAAGAGTATATACTTAAAATAACTAATTATCCCACTCAATTAACTAATCCCTTTTTAAAAGGCATAAGCCCACTAATTCATCAAACTCGTGATTGTAACAAAAAATTAAAGCTTAACTTGGTGGTAGATTCAATTTAGTCTCTAATATTCCCACTCATCAAATTGGTCACTGACCATCCTTAATTTTTTAATTTACTATTTCAAATCATTATTCAATCATACATCACTTTCCACTAAATTCATGTAATCAATTATCAACAGAAACACACCTCAATTTAATTAGCCGATACCAAGATTCAAATATATAATAATAGCAATATGGAGTTTACCTTAAAAAGATAATGCATAGACGAAATTATTACCTAATGTAGTTGGCCGTTCTTCGTGACGTTGCATAAAGTTTTTTACGTTATTTGTCCGCAGGTGAGTTTCACCCAAATCCTTTCTTACTTAATTCAATGTCACCTTGGCTAATTGTATTGGACATTAAATAAATTATGGTTTTGGTCCATTAATCAGCGATTAAATAAAAATAATAATAATTAAATAAATACACATTAACTAAATAATCGTAGTTATTAAATAGTAGCAAAACTCCCATTTAAAACTTTCTGGAAGGTTTTCTTTATGAAAAAAGTAGGTCTAGTGTTCAAAACAACCTAACGGATAGTTACAACTCATTACTTAAATTAGTCAATAATAATTTTAAGAATTATTTTATTTTTTTATTGTTAAAATTAATCAAAATCATAAACCTATCCTCCTATATTACTTTTGATTTATCTATTTAGTGTGTTTACCTTAATTAAAGTTATGATTTTGAATTATCTATATTTTTTATTCCAATATGATATATTTATAGTTTAAATTAAGGGTAACTTTCACATATAACAAACATAAAAATCATATGTGTATGATAGCTATACTTTGCATAATTACACTCCATAGCAAACATAAATATATATATTTCTCTATATATATAAAAAAACAGCGGTATAATTCGCTATACATATACAAAGAAACCAGTTATAAAATTCGCTATACATATACAAAAGAAAGCAGATGTATACAAAAGATTAATTGTATAATTTGTGTCACATCCGGGGAGCACCCCCTAGACGTAACCGGCGTCGTCGTCCTCGAAGAGGACTAAGACTAGCCTCTTAGCAATCGTCATTACATATCATGGGTTAAAAGTGCGGAAAATTAAAAAAAAATCGTTTATTCTACATAGAGGTTTACTTAGACCTCTCGCTTACACATAATATATATTTATTAAGTATACATAGACCCTTCATATAAGAAGATTACATAGTCTTCTACTTTTATTGCACATACATAGTATAATGTATAAGATAGTCTCATAAGAAGTCTATAACATTGTCTCATATTAAACCATCTAGACAAGAGTATAACAATTTGGGCATAGCCCTTACATCAACAATCGTAGCCAGATATAGGCTTTACAATTATAGTACCAAATTGAAAGAGAATGAACAAAGTGTCTTTAAGACTAAACAACATCCAATCGGTAGATAATGGCATAGTCCTCGGAAAGTGAGGACCTACCGAACTTGGAAGAAAATAATCCAAGTAGTCTTCAAATGTCCTTCTACTAAGCTCAATGGCCCGATCCTACATCTGTAGTAAACATAAAAGATGTGTTAGTATACACTTGTACTAAATATGAGTATATGCACATAAAACAATTGAAATCATGCTAAAGAGGACATTTGTTCAAAATCATGCTAAAGTACTTTGAAAAGCCTTATGCACAATCAAAAACACATAAAAGCCAATAATCACATAATCCATAAGTCAAAACCATGTACGACACAAGACCAACATCAACAAGTAATAGTCAAGTCAGCATATACAAGAGTTCATAACATCATAATATAAGCAAGACCCTTACTCATAACACACCATTTAGCATACAGGTGCAAAGACCAAGAAAAGCCTCATAACCTTACTCAATCAAGTAAACCAAAAAAAGGATCACAAGTAATGCCCAACTCAACATAACATAGCATCAGTAGTAGTCATCATCATATTTAGCAACAAAAACCAATAGCATGTTCATCAATGAAACTAACATCATAAATGATCATCAACACGTAAGTCAACATAAGTGTAATATTTACTTTATAAGATCATTATAATATAAGAACATCCTTCTAGGACTTCCCTCAAAGACAACTAGTGCAATGCCTAAGTAGAGTCTCATACCCCTACGTAGACTAAGTTAGCCTCTCAAGTCACCCTAGTTAGGGTTCACATCATTACTTTATTGTTGACACTCAATTTTGACCGACCTTTAACCATTTTTAGGATTATATTCGATTAAATACGTATTTTAAAATTTATTTAAAGTTTAAAATTTTAATCGATTTTGCTTGAAAATTATATATTTTAATATGTTCACTTAATAAAATTATTGTAAATATTATTAAAATATTTTAAAATCATTAATGAATTTCAAATGTTTTAAAATTTAAGTGATTTTCAATTATATAAAAAATATTTTTAGATATGTAGTATTTTAATTAAATAGTAATTCCTAAATTTTTCTCAAAATCATTTAAATCTTAACCCATTCTATTCTAATTTCTTTCAATTCTAGCCACTCCAATTCAAATTTTATTTCAATTGTAACCATCTTTCCCTTGCAATTCTAGCCAATTTTATTGTAATTTTAACCATTCCATATCTTTTCCCATCTAGTTTTAAGACTTCATCTCATCCATCCATCTTAAAATTAAATCCTATTTCAAATCCTAGTCGTTCATCTAACTAATTCTACGGTCAAGATCTAACCTCTTATTCTTCCTATTTTAATACACAAAGACTCCTAAACCTAAAAAAAAAATTCCATTTTTTCTCTCCCTTCATTAGATCAGCGCCTCTCTCTCTCCCAACTCTACCGGCGACTTCCATCTTCTCCCCTCTCTCCAACAGCCGCCTATCCTCACTCTCTCTCCTCTCTCTCCAGCCGTCTTCCCCTCTCTCTCTCCATTCTTTCCGGCGAGTCCTTTTCTTTCTTCCTTTCCCGGCGCCCTCTCTCTTCCTCCTCTCCTCCGCTTTTTCCTCCTCTTTCCAGCAGAAAGCAGCGACTGGTGAAGCTGCCAGCAAAAGACAGAAGCCTCCGACAGTAAACAACAGGAGCTGCAGCAGACGACACCAGCAGGATCCTCCGGCATCAACCAGCAGCGCCCAACGGTAGTAATAACTTCGAGAAGCAGCAGCAGAGACAACGGACAGCAGCTGCCACTGCCTCTGTTTGCCTCCGTCTTCTCTCTTCTCCAGCCAGCATCAGCCGACAAGACCATCAGAAACTCCGACCAGTTGAAGATCCGGTGAGGCTCGAACTTTCAGGTTTATTCGAAATGGATCTCGACAGAGCCAGTGAGGTGTTTTCTATTTATTATCCATCTATCTCCTAACATTTTTACTGAATTAGATTATGATTTTCTGATATCCTCTATAGTTGTTTACTCAAAATAAATAAATAATGGTTGTCAATCTAGTTTTTTTTTAGCATGATTTGTTGGATCCCTTGATTGCTAAGTTGACTCAGACATTGCCTAAAGCCTCGATGTTGTGTTGTATGATTGATTTTATTTGGTGTTAGTAGTCGATCCTGACTGAAATTGATAGTGTACTTGTTTCAACATGAGATTGTTTGGAGGATCACTGATTTATTGCATAAGTTTGTCTCCAAATTTGCCCGTTAATATCTAAATGCCATAGCTGCATATTGCTCCTCCCCTAGTTGATAATTTGTGAACATTAGCTTGCCTAATTTTATCATAGACTATTCGATAATGGATTCACTTGATTAGAATTTAGGTTTGGTAATTAAATGTATTTGATTCCGTGATTTTGTTAGTATATTATTATTTATTGTTATCCTTGACTTACCTCCATTAGAGGTTTATACATGGTAAAATATGGTGTTATTATACAGAAGGTATATGTGCTTAATTACTTGTATAAAATTGTAATGTTTTTTTTAATATATTGATCTTCTTAATTATATCGAATTGGTGTTTACCGGTTTAGTTAAGGTAAATAATGTTGCTGATTTTGTTTGAGTGATTAAGGAAATAAAATCTCAAGATTGCTCTTAATTTATTGTATTTTCCATTTTCGTGCTCCTATCTAATTTCAAACGGCTAATGTTTGTAGTTATGGTAAATTATGATTTGAACGAATCAGGGCGATTATAGTAAATGTTTGTTTTTTCCTTCTAGAGAAAATTCTTTGTCCATATGTGTCATTTATTTTTGGTAAAGGACCTCTATTGATTGCTTTATATTATTTGTTTAAGAAAATTGCCAAGATATGCTCTTCTTAATTTATTTTCTCCCTTAATTATGTTCCCCTCTTCTCTATATAAATAAGACCCCTCACTTCATTATTTCACGATCACACATCTTGATATTTTTACTCACTTTTCTCTCAACACACAACTCATCATTCACTCACTTCTTACTACAAGTACTACATTATTCTTAATTCCCTCTCCTTCTCGATTGCTCTCTTGAAATACTTTAAAGATTACTCTCTATTCTTGAAAAAAAAAAAGAAGCAAGAACTCAAGTAAAACTTTGAATCATCCTTTGGGATTTTTCTTGTTGTGTTGCTATTGTGGATTGAACACCTTACTTAATACTTCATTGCTGATAAAACTTTCTACGTAATTGGTTAGTCTTCTTTACTATTTTAAAATCTCGTTTTGCATAATTATCATTGTTGTGTGTTCGAAACAACAAGGAAGCATCCAAGTTAGTTTCATTATCTTTTTACGTGTGATAATATAATTATGGTTGTTCTTTATCTTTTCTTGTGTGTGAGAGTAATTGGTTATTGTTTGATGTTACAATTATTTCTCCATTGTATATGTATTACATTACCTCTTCTAGCAGGTTTTGAACTTAGAGTTCAAGATGTCGAAGATTGGCCTAGAAGAAAATTTCGGACGAAGCTATTTATTTTAATGTGTATACTTGGTTCATATTTTGTAATATTTGTAAAAACTCGCTAACTATATATATGAAATATATTGGGGATCGTTTAAGGGGAGGGAGAATTATGTGCTAATCTATCTTTTATCTTGCAAATTGTTTCGTGTTAGAAAGTATGTTTATAGGATTAAAATATTTTACATCACTTAGGAGTTCAAAAAAAATGTCTATATGTGTTGTTTGACGTTCTAATCGCCTAGAAATCATGTTCATAGGAACCACCAACTAATCTCTAGCATGCTACCTTATTTTGAAAGGAATAAAAATCTTAAATGTCAATCTGTCCCTTATTTGTTAATATGAATTTATTAATAAGTTTCAACATTGTTTACTTAGAAACCATGCATATAGGATCTAATTAATAAGATTGCTCATTAAAGTCTTTCTCTAATAATTTTCAGCATGTTTTAAAACAATAATCTGTCAATACTTTCAGCTCTATGTGAAAGTACAATTTTTTGTGCATATATTATTATATTATTATTTTGTGTTTCTTCCTAAAAATTGTCGTACTATTTTTGCCTAGAAAATCTGTAAAAAATAATAGTTAATATTTTTTATGCATCATATTTAACCTCTTTTGTATCTAAATTTTGCTATTAATTAATTTCTGCATTGTAATTAATTTCTTCCTAAAAAAATATATATATATTTTTTACATTACTAACCAATCTGTAAATCTATCAATGTTCTAAAACAATTTTTTTTTTTTTTGCATTAATAATAAATTTGTCACTCAAAAAAATATTGTGTTGCATTAGGAATAAATCTACTGTTGTCTTTAAAATAATTGTCTGCCTTAAACGAATAATGTCTATTGTTCTAAACAATATTTTCTACCTTAATAATTAGATATTCTACTATTTAAAATATATATGCATGTGTGACCATTTCTTTGCTGCTTGGAAATCAAAACAAAAGTTATTATGTCATTAATCATTGCTCACCTTAAAATTAGTTCAATACTAAAGTTTGCATCCATGTTATCATATTTTCCCTCTCATAATTAAATTATTTTATTATAATTTTGTCTATTTGTATGTTCACACACTTAGCATGAAATCTTCACAATTACGTGTCGTTTGCAAGCATGCCTAATTGATTTTTAGAGGCCAAATTGAGACTTGTATTGCTAAAATGACCGTCTTGTTTGCCTTGTTTGTTTGACTTGTTGTCTAGGAGGGCCTTATATTTTATTTTGTCTAAACCTACCCTTTAAGAGTCCAATACCTCTTGGACAATCAAGTTGGGACGATTAGGCACCTTTTAGGTACGAAATGCATGCGGTGGTTGGGTAGGGGTAGTTGGCCATATGGAGATGATGACATCGACTCAGGCTTGAAAGACAAACATTGGTTTTGTCTGTCCCTATACGGCAGCCTATCGGAAAAAATAAAAGAAAAGTCGAGTGCTGATCCAAAAAGTCTCCTAGAGTCTCCCTTTCCCTTTATTCCTTTATTTGTTTGTCTAATTTTATTTAGTTGGGGTATCTTAAAATAAAACAATAAATTTTGTTTGCTTATTTATTTGTACCTTTTCTATCTACTCGCTTATCTCTTATTTAATTGCTTCATATATATATATATATTGTTGTCACTTAGACTCGTATGTTTAAATATTGATTATAATAATAATATAAGCTATTTGTTCGACTTGTTATATCACATAGTCTCGCATGTTAAATTAGATAAAATTTATCTTGCTCGTTTAATATTGCTATCACCTAAGCCTTGCATGTTTAAATTAATAATTAACAAAATAGTTTTATTTGTTTTAATATTTGTCATCGCTTAGCAAACATGCTAGTTAATTAACTAATAAATGAAGTGACCTTAATTGCTACTTGTAACCCCCACATAAATTGCATGAGATACGTTCGGGACCCACATTTGTGGACCTTGAGGGATGCCTAACACCTTCCCCTCGAGGTAATTTGAACCCTTACCCTAATCTCTGGTTCGTTGACCTTAGCTAGACTTAGTTAGGTTAGATAGGTGCCCTAACGCGCCTTAATTCGTTAGGTGGCGACTCCAAAATCTCAAACTCCAAATCCCAAAAGAGTTGTTAGGTCGTGACGAAATCCGTTTTCGCGAGGAAATGGGGCGCGACATTTATTTTACTTTCGAAACACTTGCCTTAACCGACATAGACCACAAGAGCTAAGTGTGGAATCCGGTGTTCTAAAACCTTACACCGATGGAAGGCAGACTACCAGCCAAAGTAGTATCAAATATGAACATAACATCTAGGTGGATCCACTAGCTAGTATTCCTATGGTGGTAACATAGTTTATTGATATTGGGGGCTGTCATGGAACATCACTTTATGCCCTTATTGGATTATGAGGCTATCCACCCCGTAAGGAGTATGGTGAACCCTAGCTTCCCTCCTTGGGAAGGCGCCACCCCTCATCTACAAGTTCACTCGGTGCTAAGCTAGACTCCCTTTTGAAATGTCTTTAATGCCTTTATTAATGATCATAGCTTAGTTAGGTCATAGGGTCTACCCCTCATATAATCATCATCATCATAGCTCAATAAGAATTGTATGAGTATTTTCCTTTCATTACAATTCATACATGTGAGGTTGACACATTTACGTAGTCACATCATAATAAGGCATGTTGGTAAGTTATCACCATCCTTATAACATTTACATCTTAGCCAACAACTCTTAAACCATAGTCAAGACATTTCAATTCAACATCATACCAACCCTATCAATCTCATTGTAAGGTATTCTTCAATGTAACTTCATCACTAAGCACAAGTAATCATAATTGAAGTAAAGGTTAGGATCATGAAGACTTACCAAATCTCCTTCAAAAGTCATAATCATGGTCTTACCATCAACCATCCAATTCAACCCAATAATGGGTGTAGTATCATCACACAATAGTAATTAACACGATAGCTAGGTCAATTGCATCATCACAATTCAAATTAACTTTGATTCATAACCTAGGGTTAGGGGAATAGGATTCATCATGAATTCTTCAAGAAATAGATCCAATCCCAACAACACATTACCCTAGTCAATTCATACATGAATTAGAATAGATAAAACAAGTCTAATTATCAAATCATTATTCAATTCCCATCAATTCATAAGCAAGATCCAAGATTTGGGGAATTTGGGGAAAAGAGACATGATCTACATGAAATTGCATCAATTAACATCAATTAACCAACAATATACACTTAATTAGTCATAGACAATCACAATTTATCTTGAATTTGAAGTTTAGAAGAAAACCCACTAGAATTGAAAACCCCCATGCAATTGGGTAATTTATAAATCAATTTTGAAAGGACCTCTTGAGGAAAGGAATTCCAAAAGTGAAGAACACATACCTTAATGAAGATAAATCCACGAAATTGAAGTGAAATCCTAGAGAAATTGACCTTCTTCTTCAAGCTTTTTTCCTTCTTCAATGGAGGAACTGGGGAGAGAGAAAGTACATAGAGGTGAGATCTTTTGGGTTTGTTTTGGGAATTGGGTTTGGAGTGAGTTAAAATGATTTAAAACTGATCCTAAGTCAATATATAGTCACCCACTAAATTACCCAAAACACCCCTCACTTAAATTGGTCTTTTTGTGAAGTCAAAATGCCAAAAATACGATTTTACCGAATCTGGGAAGTGACTCTGCGTCGCGAGGCTAATTCCCATTTTTATTTTTGAAAAAAATTATCTGAGGCAGTAGGGTCCGTGTGGGCTGCGCGTCGCGCAGCAGCCTTTTGAATCTTGACTCACGCAGGCTGCTTTGGCAGCCTGCCCACCCATGTTGGGGTCCTCCTCAAGGACTCTTCGAGGGGTCCTTGGGTAGTCGTTATCGGACATTTAGACCCTCTATACTATACTCTACCTAAAAAAAAGTCTTTTTACTAGTTTTATACTCCATTTGACTCTCTTAAACCATCCCTAAATATAGCAACGTCAACTAGTTCAATTAACCTAGTTTCCGAACGTCATGGACGCTCCTTGACGTCTTGGCTCTAAAACTTCTCGGATGACTTATAAACATTATTTTAGGTCTTAAAATAATATCTAAACCCTTAGACACTCATGTTAGGCTCTAGATTAGGTCTCGGCTTTTCGGAGTGTTACATTATCCCCCCTTAGGAACATTCGTCAACGAATGACACTAAACTTTTAAAAGGGAAAGGTTAGACTCAAGATTAGCAGCCCAACCAACTATATAATACAACATCATCATGAGTTACAACTCAAATCAACATAACAATTTGACATTTACACAATTACTCAAAACATCAAATTTACACATAATGACTCAAAGTCACAACATGAGGAATTTCCTTTTCATAACAACATGAGCTCAACATATCATTTAAGAGTCAATTATGCCAAAGTTCCTTTCTCAACATATCAACACAGTCAATATAACATTATGAAGACAATAACATACCAAGTACACAAATAAGTGCAAGTCAAGCAAAAGAGCATTTTTCCATGATAATTCATTTTAGCATAATTTGTTTTACCATAAATATGCACATCTTTGCAAAACAAGTCAAAGTCAAATTAACTCATTATTTTCTTTATTAATAGGAATAACTAACCTTAATTAGCAAAGAGATGAGGATAACAGGACTTTATGTCGGCCTCGGCCTCCCATGTTGCTCCCTCAACTAGGTGGTTTCTCCATAACACTTTTACGGAGGTCATCTCTTTGTTCCTCAACCTCTTCACTTGACGATCAAGGATTTCAATTGGAACCTCCTCATAGAAGAGATTCTATTTCACACCAAGACCTTCAATAGAAAGAATGAACTCGGGATTACCAATACACTTCTTAAGCATGGAAACATGAAAAACTGGATGAACCAAAGATAGTTCACTAGAGAGTTTCAACTCATATGCGACCTTACCAACCCTTTGCAAGATTTCGTAGGGACCCACATAACGAGGACTCAACTTCCCTTTCTTGCCAAATCTAACCACACCTTTCATAGGCAAAAATTTTCAAGTGCACTTTATCACCTTCTTTAAATTCTAAATCCCTTCCCCTATGATCGGCATAAGACTTTTGCCGACTATAGGTTATTTTCAACCGGTTTCTTATGATACGAACTTTATCTAAGGTCTTATAAATCAAATCAGGACCAAGAAGTGAAGACTCGCCAACCTTAAACCATCCAATAGAAGATCTACACCTCCTACCATACAAAGCTTCATAAGGAGCCATAGATATGGATGAATGAAAATCATTGTTATATGAGAATTCCACAAATGGTAAGTGCTCATCCCAATTTCCCTTGAAGTCAATGATACAATCCCTAAGCATATCTTCAAGAGTTTGAATGGTATGCTCCGCTTGACTGTTTGAGGATGAAAAGAGGTGCTCAACTTCACTTGAGTACCCAAACCTTTTTGGAAAGACCTCTAAACCCTGATGTAAATTGAGCACCTCTATCAGATATGATGGACAATGGAACCCCATAAAGATTCACTATATTGTCAATATAGATCCTTGCATAATCTTCCATCGAATAAGTAGACTTGACGGAAATAAAGTGAGCGGATTTGGTCAATCTATCCACTACCACCCATATAGAGTCATATTGCTTTCGAGTTTGAGACAAACCTACTACGAAATCCATGTTAACATCTTCCCACTTCCAAGTAGGAATTTGGATTTCCTGTAGTAAACCACTCGACTTTTGGTGCTCGGCCTTCACTTGTTGACAATTGGGACACTTTGCAACAAACTCTGCAATGTCCCTTTTTAGGCCATCCTACCAAAACACCTCTCTAAGATCATGGTACATTTTGTAGAACCCGGATGAATAGAGTAACGGGCTCCATGAGCTTCCTCAAGGATCCTCTTCCTCAAATCATCCACATTAGGCACACACAATCTCCCTAGGTACCTAATATCACCACCCCCTTGGGAGAATGCCTCATTCATCTTTCCAAGAACCTATTCTTTCAACTCCATCAATAATGGATCAAGGTGTTGCTTAGACTTCACCTCAACCACCAAAGACGATTCGGAGTTATGGTGGACCACAAAGCCACCATTAGGAGAATCTTCCAACCTTACAACCAAACGAGCCAACCTATGAACATCTTTTACTAGGTTTCTCTTGGCTTCTTCCACATGGGACACACTTCCCATGGACAAACGACTTAGAGAGTCCACCACGTTAGCCTTGTCGGGGTGATAGAGAACACTCATGTCGTAGTCTTTCAACAATTCTAACCACCTTCTTTGTCGTAGATTCAACTCCTTTTGGATGAATACGTATTGAAGACTGTTATGGTATGTATACACATCAACATTAACCCCATAGAGATAATGCCTCCATATTTTCAAGGCAAATACCACCGCCGCCAACTCAAGGTCATGAGTTAGGTGATTCTTCTCATGAACTTTGAGTTGCCTAGAAGCATAGGCTATAATTTTGCCATGTTGCATAAGAACACACCCCAACCCAACTCGGTATGCATCACAATATACCACGAACCCTCAGTACCCTCCGGTGGGGTCAATACCGGAGCGGAAGTAAGCCTATCCTTCAATTGGAAGCTTTTCACATGCTTCTGACCAATCAAATTTCACATTCTTTTGAGTCAAGGTTGTCAAAGGAAGCAATGGATGCAAACCCGTGGACAAATCTTCTATAATAAATGACTAGGCCTAAGAAACTCCTAATATCCGTAGGAGCCAAAGGTCTAGAGCAATTTTTCACCGCTTCGGTCTTCCTTGGATCAACCTTAACACCCTCACTAGAGATGATATGACCAAGAAACGCTACCGACCTCAGCCAAAACTCACATTTTCAATACTTGGAAAATAATTGGTGTTCCTTTAGGACTTGCAAAACCACTGTCAAATGGTCTACATGCTCACCGTTCCTTTAGGACTTGCAAAACCACTCTCAAATGGTCTACATGATCACCCTCATTTTTCGAATATACCAAGATGTCGTCAATGAAGACAATGACAAATGAATCTAGATAACTTTGAAACACCCTATTCATAAGATCCATAAATGTCGCCGGAGGATTAGTGAGACGAAAGAACATTACTAAGAACTCATAGTGACCATATCTAGTCCGAAATGCTATCCTGGGAATATCTTCACCTCTCACCCTAAGTTGGTGATATCTTGATCTCAAGTCAATCTTGGAAAAGTAACTCGCACCTTGGAGTTGATCAAATAAATCATCAATCCAAGGGAGAGGATACTTGTTCTTGATTGTAACTTTGTTGAGTTGACGGTAATCGATACACATTCTAAGGGACCCATCCTTCTTTTTCACAAATAATACCAGAGCACCCATAGAGAAAAACTAGGCCGAATGAAACCCTTGTCAAGTAGATCTTTGAGTTGAGCCTTCAACTCTTTCAATTCGGTCGGAGCCATCCGATAAGGAGGAATTGAGATGGGATTTATATCCGGTAGCAAGTCAATACCAAAATCAATTTCTCATTCGGGAGGAATACCGGGAAGATCATTAGGAAAAACCTTCGAAAATTCCCTCACTATGGGGACCAACTCAATGGGAGGAATTTCGGAGTCTAAATCTTGGACTCTTACTATATGGTTTAAACACCCTTTAGAGACCATCCTACAAGCTTTCAAAAAAGAAATGATACGACCTCTAGGAATAGAATTTTTCCCCTTCCATTCTAAAACGGGTTCATTTGGAAAGTTAAACTTCACCACCCTTGTTCTACAATCTATGGAAGCGAAATGTCACAACCCGAAACCATACCCTAGAAGTTAGGGTACAATCTTGAATTGTAACCGACGTCGTCGACCTCTCGGAATTCTAAGACAAGCCTCTCATATCATTCATCGTATATACATAATGAAAAGTAGTGCGGAATTAAAACTTTTCACAAAATATAACATAGTCTTTAAAAATCTCTTTCATATAAAAGTAATAGGAAATACTAAGTCTCAATCTCATCATCTTAAGACACAAGAATACATGGGACACGGCCCATACTTCAATATGAAAATAGAAATACATAGTCTATTACAATACTTCAAAGAAAACATAAAAGACATAAATGCCCTCGAGTCAAGTGAGGACATATTCTCTTGAACGATCTTCTATGTCCAAGTCTTCACTTCCCAAAGCTCTTCACCTACCAAGAACTATAGATAGAAAATAAAGTATGGAATTAGTACAACCACATGTAAGTATGACATTATGCATGAAAATCATGAAAACGGACTTTATTGGAAATATGCATCTTTTCATTTTACAAATAATATTTTAATCATAATAACATCATTAATCAATTTAGAAACACATAAGATAATAATTAATCAGCAATATCCAATTTAAAGATCACTTTACAATGAACTATATTCACTGTACAGTTAATTAATTTACTGTTACAGTGAATTGCTAAATCCTCTTAAAACTCAACTTCTAGCATGTAATTCCCTCACTTAAAGTCATCCTAAGATCCACTTAAGTCACACAAAGAGAGACTTCTCATACACCCTCTCTAGATGTGCCAAAACGACCCTTAAAATTACCTATAATGAGTTACATACATACTTACAAATCAATCATAAACATCAAGGTAAGATTCATCTACCAAAGGTCATTTCCAAGGTTCACTTGAGTGAGTGTGGAGTGACCGCCCATACAATCTCTATCACACACATACAAGGGTCCTATAGACTACCTACAATAGAATCATTCTCACTAAACACACCAACACTTAGATGATAGGACACTCTCCTTCCAAAGGCTATCAAAAGACCTACTTAAGTAAATCAAGAAGATAACGTCCATAGTGACCTCTTCAAGATTACCTAAATAGTCCTTAAGACTACCTAAAGCTTAGATCATGTCAACAACATCAAACCTTTTCCCTAACTAGAGTCATTCTCAAGTCTTCTATAGGTAAGCCATGAAGAAATCATCCTTTTATGCCCTCTTCACAATTTAACTAAAGAATCCATAAGCCACTCTAGATTAGGTACTTATTCACTTACATACTTCATAACGTAAGTCATTAGTTCATTAATTCATTAATCCATTTATTCATTAATTCATTAAGAGACTCATACAATACATAAGGACATTCAAGTAATGGTCTTAGAGAAGACCTAGGGACTCTCATTAACATCTTCAAAGCCTATTGTGCAATGCCTAGATAGCGTCCCATACCACCACCTAAACTTCATAGAACTTCTCTAATGCTAGAAAGTATCCCATATGATATGAATAGGCAATAACCGACATAGACCATGGTAGCAAGACATGGAATCCGGAGTTCTATCCTACTCCGATGAGGTTGTTCTACTTGCCAATGGTAGAACTTGGACACATCCCATGTAGGCACATGGTTAAGGAATATGAAGGGTTTCTTTGTATTCTAGTCTCATGCTTAACTAGAACTACTTCCCTTACCATACTCACTCGGTGCTAGCCTTTGTTCTCATAGATTAATTCACATTAAGGTTCATACAATAGGGTTCCATATCTAGTTCATAACCCAATTACATTTACCCTACCAAAGAGGATCTCTAGGGATTTCCTTTCAATGGCGACAAGAAGCTCATTATGACTTTTGCTAGGGAGATATGATGCCGTTCCAGCCAATCAACCTAGGTCCATCATCCCACATGAAGGATACCCTTACGGCGTTCGACTTCAATTTACATTACTTTTACCCTTGGTTTTAAGGTTTCACATAAAGACCTTCTTTTCATCATTCAAGGTCACATGTCATTCACACATTCAAGACTCTTAAAATGCTAAGTCAAATCATCACATAATCATATTCATATAAGCATCAAGAAAGATATACAAGTAAACCAAGACATGACATCACATACTTCACTTGAACTCATAATGCAAGTCATTCTAGAAACACCTAGAAACAACCTAACATCTTCAAGCCATCCTACATACCATAATAACATCATTAATGTACTCCGCATAGACTCACAAAGCCAAGTAAGAATAACCAAGACTTAACCCTGACACTATACTCATAATGTCAAAGTCATAGTCTAACATGATCACTTAAGGCAACATAAGTAGAAGAACACACATATGAATTCACATGTGGATAGATAATGTCATGCTTCACATAATAAACTACACACATATCCACATTACTTCAAGTAGTTGCCAATAAGGCCATGCTCATTATATTGCATAATGTAACGCCGACAAGGCCACGTCAATCGCAAGTAAAACACATAACACCGCCACCATAAGTGGACCATACCAAGCACAATAGAATCGAAGTATAATTAATATCAAATTAAAGAAAATGGGGCAGCATACCTTCATCCCCTCATCCACACTTCAATTCAATGCAAAATCAACCAATTCAACATCACAAGGCCCTTACCCATGGCCATGAACAATAATTCAAAGCAATAACCATAAGGATCAATGAATATACATCAATTCAATCTAGGTTTAACAATCTAAGATCAATTAGATATCAATTGAATACAATTCTTATATCATTAGAAAGCCCATAAAAAACTACATAATAATTCATCAATATTAGCTTAATATTAAGTAACCCAATAAGTAGTCAAAAACTATGGTTCATCAATTTACATGGGTTCATAGGTAATTTATGTTAAAATCAATCAATACATTATCAATTAGATCATAATTCAATGTTTAGAAATCGTTTATGCAAGAACCCATGGTAGAATCCCGAAATTGGACAATTCACTTTAGAAAACTTTGAAAAACATCTTGAGAGTTGGGCTCCTTGATGAAACAAGTTTCAAGGATCAAAAGCCATACCTCAAGGATGATAATTCTTCACTTTGATGAAGAATTTCCACTCAAAAAGCCACACCAAGCTGCTTCTTCAATTTGGACTTCAATTGAGTCTTTGGGATTTCTAAGGGACTTTGGGGTTTTGTTTTTGGAAGAATGAATTATTATAAGTGTTAAACACTTATATACTCATTTAAAATACCCAAAATGCCCTTAAAACCCCGCCTAAACTCTTATTTAGAAGTGGGGTGAATTCACCAATTCACCCCTAAGTGGACAGCAGCCTGCGTAGGAACTCAGGTGCGTGCGACGCTTGGCCTTGACGGGGCGTCACAGCCACGATGGGGCATCACAGCCCTCAGTTGGTGGCTACAGTGGCTGTCCAAGGTTCCAAACTTCACCCTTGGTTAAGTCCCCCACAACGGGACCCTTGACGGGGCGTCATCAGGCCAACGGGCCGTTGACTGCTCCATCACCAAGGTCTGCCTGGGACAGCCTGCACACTGATTGTAACACCCCGTAGCCAAAACAGACCAAAAATTAGTTTTTCAGAAAAAGAAAACAATAAAATATTGCAGACAGTTAAGGGGAAATGCAGTTGGGTCACCTTAAAATGATCATAACTCTTATCACAAAATGAATTATGTCTCTCCTGACCTACCCACGGATATATAATTGAATTATCTTTCCATAGCCACCGACCTTGCTAAACTCAGACCTCCGAGTAAAAAGTTATGCCCATTTTAGTAAAGGCCTGTCGAACAGGGCCTCACGACGGGGCGTCGGGAACACGACGGACCGTCAGTCCTGGCCGTCGTGTGGCCCGACAGCAACCTTCTCAGGGGTCTTTTTGACCTTTCCCACTCCGTTTAAACCATAAGTTACGTCGTTTTGACCCTAAATCATCAGATTTTAGTTAGTTTAAGCCTAGAAATATAATTAAAACATATCCAAGTCAAATCATTAAATCAAAACATAGAAAATTAGAAGCAAGAGAGGAGAAAAAGCTCAAGAACCCTAGTTCAAGAACGCCACAAGCTCCAGCAGTTCTAGCCAGAAACTTAATTATTTTTCCGTGGATTTCATCACCAGGTATGCGGGATTTCACTAGTGGGTTCCTTTCACCCATTGGGTCCCTAGTTTTCAGTCAGATTCTTGATTTTCTTATCACGATTAAACCTAGGGTTTCTAGAACTTTGATAGAACTTCATGAATTTATTAAATATATGTTCCAAATCAGATTATCATTCTATTACTCAGATTATCGCATGAATTTCAGAACCCTAGCTTTGTATTTCTTTAGTCCTTGAATTACACATGCTAGGTCAGATATTTCAGACACTTCAGATATACATGCCTCAGTTATAAATGCATAATTACCAGATTAATTATTGCATTCTCAGTTTGCATGTTCAGTTTTGAGCTATCCAGTATTTACAGAAACTCAGACATAATCAGTTAATTTACAGAATTCATTGGGAGTAGCATAATACCGAGTTGGACTAGGGTTTAGCGTACCCAATAGTCCCAGAACTACTAGCCAAGTAGGTTGTAAGTCCCCTCTGTGGGCAATCAGTTTAGTGATCACGCCAGCATGCCTTTATACCTTTGGCAGGGTATATTGGGTCCTCTCGATGGGGCGTATACATCGGACTCCACATTTAGCTCATGTGGTTTTATTATCGGTTATTAGTAGCTCCCACAGTTCAGTCAGACTCTCTGCATGACCATTTATCAGTATATTCAGTATTCAGTTTTAGCATGTTATAAATTGGTCATTGCATTCAGTTAGCTCAGAAATTCAGTATATCATGTTCAGATTATTATACTTGTTTTTGTGCTTGTTCAGTTATGTTTTATTTCAGCTTTACTCTATCCTACATGCTCAGTACCTTTCAAGTACTGACGCATACGTGCGCTACATCTTCTCGTGATGTAGGTTCAGGTTCTCAGCATCCAGATCACACATACATCGATTTCCCGATCTCCAGTTCAGCAGATTCAGTGGTGAGTCCTCATTCTCCGAGGACAAGAGTCATGAGTTTCATTTCAGTCTTTAGTCATTTAGTTTTAGTTTTTGCTGGATTTAGCTGGGCTTGTCCCAGTATTTCTAGTCCAGTTTAGAGGCTATTTTCAGACATAGTTAGATTTAGCTTAGTATGAGTTAATATTTCCTTTGTATTAAACTCATCAGTTTTTCAAATATCTTAGTTATAGAATATGGGTATTCCCCATCTTTTCAGATTTAATTATGATTTAGCTTCCACATCAGTTTATTATTCTTTAGTATGCTCATGATCATGCCAGCAGGGTTAGTTTGGGATCACTTGTGGTCCTAGGTTCCGTGTCCGCGTCTCGGGGGTAGCTCGGGGCATGACAAAACTTGGTATCAGAGCACTAGGTTCAAGAGTCCTAGGATGTCTGAAAAAGCCGCACTAAGTAGAGTCCTTTTCATGGGTGTGAAGTGCACCACATCTAATGAGAGGGAGGCTATGAAGTATTTTAGAAAAACTTCACTTTCTTGATATTCTTATCGTGCGTTGGTATGATCTTCTTTCTAATCCATCGTTATGCGCTTAAGATCATGCATTCTCGTAGAGCTTAGGCATGGAATGCTAATGCACGCAATGCTAACGCAGTTCCTCTAGTACCAGATAAGGAAGTTCAAATTCAGTATTTCAGAATGTCAATTCAGTTTTTGGCTCAGAGTATGAACAACAAGAATAATCAGCAGGTTCGAGTTCCTACTAATAGAATTGATCGATTAATGGCATCCAGAGTTTGTGATTTCGTTAGGATGAATCCGCCTAAGTTTTCAGGGTCGCAATTTGTAAGAACCCACAGAAGTTCATTGACGAGGTCAAGAAAATAATTGGTGTGATGTCAGTAACTGGTAGTGATAGGTGAGATTGGTATCCTACCAACTCAAGGATGTGACTCACATATGGTTCACTCAGACAACGGACATGACTTTGTCTTTTGTAACTCAGTATAGCAGTCCGATTCAGTGTTAATTCAGAAACTCTCTCAGAACCTTTCTCAGTATCTACTCAGTTGGTGACCCAGTTATAGCTAGACGGATATACAGAAATTACCCTATCACAGTCTCTCAGAAAGTCACTTCAGTAGATCTAGTAGAGTTAGAAATGGTAGACTTCAATGTTATTCTAGGCATAGATTGGTTACACTCATGTTATGCCTCAGTTGATTGCAGAACTGGATTGTTCGTTTTCAGTTTCCAGACGAACCAATCTTAGAATGGAAGGGTAGTAGCCTAGCGCCTATGGGTCGATTTATTTCTTACCTTAAGGCCACAAAGATGATATCTAAGGGTTATCTCTATCATCTAGTTCGGGTTAAGGATTCTAGCCTTGAAACCCCAACTCTTGAGTCAGTTCCAGTAGTCTGTGAATTTCCAGAAGTATTTCCAAAAGATCTTCCCGAGATCCCTCCCGAAAGGGAAATCGACTTTGGAATTGATCTCCTTCCAGATACCCAGCCTATTTCTATTCCCCTTTACAGAATGGCTCCAGCAGAGCTTAAGGAATTGAAAGAGCAGTTGAAAGACCTTCTAGATAAGAGTTTCATCAGACCTAGTATTTCACCATGGGGTGCACCAATATTGTTCGTAAAGAAGAAAGATGGTTCTCTCAGAATGTGCATTGACTATAGACAGTTGAACAAGGTCATAATCAAGAATAAGTATCCCATCCCCAGGATTGATGACTTGTTTGACCAACTTCAGGGTGCTAATCATTTCTCAAAGATAGACCTCAGATCGGGTTATCATCAGCTCAGAGTCAGAGATAGTGACATTCCGAAAACAACCTTCAGAACTCGGTATGGTCATTATGAATTTGAAGTTATGTCGTTTGGACTAACCAATGCACCTGCAGCTTTCTTGGATTTGATGAACAGAGTGTTCAAACAGTACTTGGACTTGTTCATTATCGTCTTTATTGATGATATCCTCATTTACTCTAGGAGTGAGGAAGAACATGCAAGTCATTTGAGAATTGTTCTACAGACTGTCAAGGATCGCCAGTTATTCGATAAGTTTAGCAAATGTGAGTTTTGGTTGCAATTCGTTGCTTTTCTTGGTCACATTGTATCTAGCGAAGGGATCCACGTAGATTCACAAAAGATAGAAGCAGTGAAACAATGGCCCAGACCTACCTCTGTTACAGATATCAGAAGTTTCTTAGGTCTAGCGGGTTATAACAGGAGGTTCGTGGAAGGATTTTCATCCATAGCCTCACCATTGACTTGGTTGACTCAGAAGATGGTCAAGTTCCAATGGTCAGATGATTGTGAGAAAAGCTTCGCAGAATTGAAAACTAGATTGACTACAGCTCCTGTCTTGACTCTACCAGAGGGATCAGATGGTTATGTGATCTATTGCGATGCATCTAGAGTTGGCCTTGGTTGTGTGTTGATGCAAAGAGATAAGGTTTTATCTTATGCCTCTAGACAACTTAAGGTGCATGAGAAGAACTATCCAACTCATAACCTCGAGCTTGCAGCAGTGGTGTTTTCACTCAAGATATGGAGACACTACTTGTATGGTGTTCATGTATATGTGTTCACCGATCATAAGAGCCTTCAGTATGTGTTCACCCAGAAAGAGTTGAATCTTCGCCAGAGGAGATGGCTTGAGTTCCTTAAGGATTATGATATGAATGTGCATTATCATCCTGGAAAGGCAAATGTAGTGGCCGATGCTCTTAGTAGATTATCTATGGGTAGTGTAGCCCATGTTGAGGAAAAAAGAAAGGAGCTATTGAAGGATGTTCACAGGCTTGCTTGCATGGGAGTTCGCCTTATGAGCATATCAGACAGCGGTGTAACAGTTCAGAATAGGCCAGAATCCTCTTTGGTAGTGGAGGTTAAGGAAAAGCAAGAGAGTGATCTGATCTTGCTTGAACTAAAGGGTGCAGTCAACAATCAGAGAGTGGAGGTTTTCTCCCAAGGGGGAGATGGTGTACTTCGCTACCAAGGTAGATTGTGTGTTCCTGATGTGGGAGAGTTGAGGAAGCAAATTCTTGCAGAAGCTCATAACTCCAGGTATTCTATTCATCCAGGTGCCACTAAGATGTACCGCGATCTGTGGGAAGTCTATTGGTGGAATGGCATGAAGAGGGATATAGCAGACTTTGTGAGTAAGTGCCCCCATTGCCAGCAAGTCAAGGTAGAACATCAGAAACCAGGAGGTATGACTCAAGAGATCGATATTCCTACTTGGAAGTGGGATGTGATCAATATGGATTTCATCACAGGGTTACCTCGTACTCGCAGACAGCATGACTCAATTTGGGTGATAGTCGATAGGATGACTAAGTTTTCTCGCTTTTTGGCGGTCAAGACTACATATTCGGCAGAGGACTATGCTAAGCTTTACCTTAATGAAATTGTGAGGTTGCATGGGGTTCCTTTGTCTATCATCTCAGATAGAGGTCCTCAGTTTACCTCTCATTTCTGGAAGTCATTTCAAAAAGGTCTTGGTACTCAGGTTAACCTTAGTACAGCATTTCATCCACAGACGGATGGGCAGGCAGAGCGTACCATTCAGACCTTAGAGGATATGTTGAGAGCTTGTGTGATCGATTTCAAAGGTAGTTGGGATGATCACCTTCCTCTTATTGAGTTTGCCTACAATAATAGCTACCATTCCAGCATTCAGATGGCCCCTTATGAGGCTTTATATGGACGTAGATGTAGATCTCCTGTTGGTTGGTTTGAGGTAGGTGAAGCAGCTTTGATAGGGCCAGATTCAGTCCTTTATGCTATGGACAAAAGTTCAACTCATTAGAGATAGACTTAAGACAGCCCAAAGTCGTCAGAAATCTTATGCAGATGTAAGGAGAAGGGAGCTAGAGTTCCAAGTTGATGATTGGGTTTTTCTGAAAGTCTCACCTATGAAAGGGGTGATGAGATTTGGAAAGAAAGGGAAGCTCAGTCCTAGATATGTAGGACCTTACAAGATATTGAAAAGGGTTGGCAAGGTGGCATATGAGTTAGAGTTGCCAGCAGAATTAGTAGCAGTGCATCCGGTCTTCCACATCTCACTCTTGAAGAAGTGTGTGGGTGATCCAGCCTCTATAGTGCCATTAGAGAGTGTGGCGGTGAAAGATAGTCTTTCTTATGAGGATGTACCAGTTGAGATTCTTGACCGTCAGGTTAGAAGGTTGAGAAACAAAGAAGTCGCTTCAGTCAAGGTTTTGTGGAGGAGTCAGTCCGTAGAGGGAGCTACTTGGGAAGCAGAAGCAGCCATGAAAGCCAAGTATCCTTACCTTTTTCCTTCCGATTCCACTCCAGCTTGAGGTAATAGTTCGTCTTCAGTTTTACAGTCATTCATGCGTAAACACAGTTTTAGAATCATGTTCCCTCAGTTTGTACTTGCATTTTCAGCGTAATTGCATGTACTCGGAACTCAATTAAGTCAGAAACTCAGTTCTCAGTGTTTAGTAGTGGGGTTTGCAGCTCTCTCCCTCAATTTCAGATAGTTTAGTCTTCATTCGAGGACGAATGTTCCCAAGGGGGAGATAATGTAACACCCCGTAGCCAAAACAGACCAAAAATTAGTTTTTCAGAAAAAGAAAAAAAAAATATTGCAGACAGTTAAGGGGAAATGCAGTTGGGTCACCTTAAAATGATCATAACTCTTATCACAAAATGAATTATGTCTCTCATGACCTACCTAAAGATATATAATTGAATTATCTTTCCATAGCCACCGACCTTGCTAAAATCAGACCTCCGAGTAAAAAGTTATGCCCATTTTAGTAAAGGCCTGTCGAACAGGGCCTCACGACGGGGCGTCGGGAACACGACGGACCGTCAGTCCTGGCCGTCGTGTGGCCCGACAGCAACCTTCTCAGGGGTCTTTTTGACCTTTCCCACTCCGTTTAAACCATAAGTTACGTCGTTTTGACCCTAAATCATCAGATTTTAGTTAGTTTAAGCCTAGAAATATAATTAAAACATATCCAAGTCAAATCATTAAATCAAAACATAGAAAATTAGAAGCAAGAGAGGAGAAAAAGCTCAAGAACCCTAGTTCAAGAACGCCACAAGCTCCAGCAGTTCTAGCCCAGAAACTTAATTATTTTTCCGTGGATTTTATCACCAGGTATGCGGGATTTCACTAGTGGGTTCCTTTCACCCATTGGGTCCCTAGTTTTCAGTCAGATTCTTGATTTTCTTATCATGATTAAACCTAGGGTTTCTAGAACTTTGATAGAACTTCATGAATTTATTAAATATATGTTCCAAATCAGATTATCATTCTATTACTCAGATTATCGCATGAATTTCAGAACCCTAGCTTTGTATTTCTTTAGTCCTTGAATTACACATGCTAGGTCAGATATTTCAGACACTTCAGATATACATGCCTCAGTTATAAATGCATAATTACCAGATTAATTATTGCATTCTCAGTTTGCATGTTCAGTTTTGAGCTATCCAGTATTTACAGAAACTCAGACATAATCAGTTAATTTACAGAATTCATTGGGAGTAGCATAATACCGAGTTGGACTAGGGTTTAGCGTACCCAATAGTCCCAGAACTACTAGCCAAGTAGGTTGTAAGTCCCCTCTGTGGGCAATCAGTTTAGTGATCACGCCAGCATGCCTTTATACCTTTGGCAGGGTATATTGGGTCCTCTCGATGGGGCGTATACATCGGACTCCACATTTAGCTCATGTGGTTTTATTATCGGTTATTAGTAGCTCCCACAGTTCAGTCAGACTCTCTGCATGACCATTTATCAGTATATTCAGTATTCAGTTTTAGCATGTTATAAATTGGTCATTGCATTCAGTTAGCTCAGAAATTCAGTATATCATGTTCAGATTATTATACTTGTTTTTGTGCTTGTTCAGTTATGTTTTATTTCAGCTTTACTCTATCCTACATGCTCAGTACCTTTCAAATACTGACGCATACGTGCGCTACATCTTCTCGTGATGTAGGTTCAGGTTCTCAGCATCCAGATCACACATACATCGATTTCCCGATCTCCAGTTCAGCAGATTCAGTGGTGAGTCCTCATTCTCCGAGGACAAGAGTCATGAGTTTCATTTCAGTCTTTAGTCATTTAGTTTTAGTTTTTGCTAGATTTAGCTGGGCTTGTCCCAGTATTTCTAGTCCAGTTTAGAGGCTATTTTCAGACATAGTTAGATTTAGCTTAGTATGAGTTAATATTTCCTTTGTATTAAACTCATCAGTTTTTCAAATATCTCAGTTATAGATAGGGGTATTCCCCATCTTTTCAGATTTAATTATGATTTAGCTTCAGCATCAGTTTATTATTCTTTAGTACGCTCATGATCATGCCAGCAGGGTTAGCTTGGGATCACTTGTGGTCCTAGGTTCCGTGTCCACGTCTCGGGGGTAGCTCGGGGCGTGACACTGATTTTTGGGTCCTTCCTCAAGGACCCTTGAATGGTCCTTGGGGATAATTTCCCGGATGTTTCCAACCCAAATACGATCATCTATGAGTTTAACACCTCTCACATAAATTTCATACAAAACAAACACATAAAACTCGACAAAACATGCATAGACACACAAGGTCGATTCAAGGCATATCTTTCAAACGCCTTGGACGTTCTTGGACGTTTGACCTCCAAACTTTTCGAAACTTGACATACTGCCTATACATGCTATAATAACTCAATTAAGAATCTTAAAACACCATTAAACACACATAAACACATAGAACCACATAGGAGACAGTTAGGTGACTTAGTCGTCGAACGTCGTAGTCGTCCCTTGACGTTTGACTTCCAACACCTCTAATACTTTTGCTACTAACTATATAGCATATCTTAAACATATTTAGTACCTTATACCATCAATATCAACATGTTAGGCTCTAGTTAACCTAAGTCATTTTCGAGGTCTTACAATCTCCGCCACTTGGACAACATTCGTCATCGAATGGCACTTGTCACTCTCCGAACACTTCCAAGATTAGAGACTCAACTAGCAGTACCTAACCAAACCACATAACACATAACCAAGAAGAACATCAACTCCACATAATCAAGAGATTCACAACACAACAAGAAACTAGAATACAATTCTTAACTCATTATGTTATGAAACTCACATGCTTCAATCCAAATAGCAAAAACTTATTTTATATTCAATATTATACTCATACACATCTGTTCTGACCACCTTACAACAATTTAGACCCACAAATCAAATAGTCAATTTTGCAAAAATATTACAGTAAGCAATTTCAAGCTATAGTGATTTTTGGCAAATTTTCAAAAATGCAACTTTTTGGCAATTCGTGATATGAACATGCTAATATGCAAAGTAACATCATATAAACACATCTTACAACATGCTCCTAACTCAATAAAACACACAATGCAAGAAGTTAATGAAATGCAATTCCGACCAAACTTCTAAACATCATGCTCATGCAACAACTTCAAGGAATTCTATCCCATCTACAAACCATACTCCCCCACATAGAAGGATTTCATATCTTAACAAAAGAAAGAGAACTTAACAACATCATCCTCACCATCACCCAGCTTCTCAATTCTAGTCCGGAGTGCATAGAAACGCCTCTTTGTTGGAGCATCTTCCTTAGGAACATTAGGGGCAGCTTGCTTATCATCTCTACCCCTAGAAGCAATCATTGGACAATCTCTAACCTTATGCCCACTCTTTCCACATCCAAAACAACTCCCGGTACCCAAAAGACACTCACCAAAATGTTTCTTGCCACAATTGGCACAAGTAGGTTTGTCATTTCGAGAACCACCTTCTTTCTCAAATTTCACCCTAGGAACACTAGATCCCTCTTGAGTTTGAGCCCTCTTTTTGAACCTAGGCTGCCCTTGATCACTTGCACCACTTCTTTTCAAGTTTCTAGCCATTCTCTTAAGTTTAGACTTTTCAATAGCTTGTGCATACACCATGAGTCTAGCTAAAGTCATATCATCATGTAGCATAGCCGTACGCATTCCTCCATCACTATGTCGGCTACCCCGGTAACAAAGCGACTCATTTCATCTCTTGGATTTGACACAAGAGAAGGTGCATACCTAGCCAAAGACAAGAATTTCAAAGAGTACTCCTCAACACTCATATTGCCTTGCTTGAGATTGATAAACTCCTCCACCTTAACCTCTTTCATTTCTCTAGGAAAGTACTTGCCTAGAAAAGCTTCCTTAAACTCTTCCCATTCAATAGGACCCGCTTTCTCTGGCCTATTGTCCTTCCACTGAGTAAACTAAATTTGAGACACATCCCTCAATTGGTATGAAGCTAACTCCGTCTTCTCTTTAGATGTAACCCCCATAGCACTCAACACCTTGTACACACCATCAAGGAACTCTTGGGGATCCTCATCTACTTTGGAGCAAAGAAAGATAGGAGGATTCATCCTCACAAAGTCTCTCAACCTAGAAGTCATAGTGCTCTCCACAATCCTAGGCATCATACTCAAATTGATTTGAGTAGTTACGGCTTGATCTAAAGCCATCAAAGCCTCTCTAATCTCTTGAGTAGTCAACTCCGGATGAACCACCGGAACCTCATTACCTCCACCCACATTAGGAACATGATCACCTTGGGGAAGCACTTGAGCACCTTGAGGAACTTGCTCAACTTGAGGAGGAATCTCCTTATTCACCCTCTCCTCTTCCAACCTTCTAGCGGCCATCCTTCTAGTATTCATCTTCTAGAAACACAAGGAAACACATAAGAAGGATAATCATAACATTTACTCTACCGCACGACATAGGAGTAGAAAAGAAGGGAAACTCTATCGTCCTATAGACTCTTGCCCATAGATGTGTCGCGACTCACACCGATAGTCAAGACTCCACTAGACATGACTTGATGAGACTTTTTGATTCCTAAAACTACTTTCACCAACCTATGGTCTGATATCAAGCTTGTCACAACCCGAAACCATACCCTAGAAGTTAGGGTACAATCTTGGATTGTAACCGACGTCGTCGACCTCTCGGAGGTCTAAGACAAGCCTCTCATATCATTCATCGCAAATACATAATGAAAAGTAGTGCAAAATTAAAACTTTTCACAAAATATAATATAATCTTTAAAAATCTATTTCATATAAAAGTAATAGGAAATACTAAGTCTCAATCTCATCATCTTAAGACAAAAGAATACTTGGGACACGGCCCATACTTCAATATGAAAATAGAAATACATAGTCTATTACAATACTTCAAAGAAAACATAAAAGACATAAATGCCCTCGAGTCAAGTGAGGACATACTTCAACTTCTCTTGAACGATCTTCTATGTCCAAGTCTTCACTTCCCAAAGCTCTTCACCTACCAAGAACTATAGATAGAAAATAAGGCATGGAATTAGTACAACCACATGTACTAAGTATGGCATTATGCATGAAAATCATGAAAATGGACTTTATTGGAAATATGCATCTTTTCATTTTACAAATCATATTTTAATCATAATAACATCATTAATCAATTTAGAAACACATAAGATAATAATTAATCAACAATATCCAATTTAAAGATCATTTTACAGTGAACTATATTCACTGTACAGTTAATTAATTCACTCATACAGTGAATTGCTAAATCCTCTTAAAACTCAACTTCTAGCATGTAATTTCCTCACTTAAAGTCATCCTAATATTCACTTAAATCACACAAAGAGAGACCGACCATACACCCTCTCTAGATGTGCATAAACGACCCTTAAGATTACCTATAATGAGTTACATACATACTTACAAATCAATCATAAACATCAAGGTAAGATTCATCTACCAAAGGTCATTTCCAAGGTTCACTTGAGTGAGTCTGGAGTGATCGCCCATACAATCTCTATCACACACACAAGGGATCCTATAGACTACCTACAATAGAATCATTCTCACTAAACACACCAACACTTAGATGATAGGACACTCTCCTTCCAAAGGCTATCAAAAGACCTATTTAAGTAAATCAAGAAGATAATGTCCATAGTGACCTCTTCAAGATTACCTAAACAGTCCTTAAGACTACCTAAAGTTTAGATCATGTCAACAACATCAAACATTTTCCCTAACTAGAGTCATTCTCAAGTCTTCTATAGGTAAGCCATGAAGAAATCATCCTTTTATGCCCTCTTCACAATTTAACTAAAGAATCCATAAGCCACTCTAGATTAGGTACTTATTCACTTACATACTTCATAACGTAAGTCATTAGTTCATTAATTCATTAATCCATTTATTCATTAATTCATTAAGAGACTCATACAATACATAAGGACATTCAAGTAATGGTCTTAGAGAAGACGTAGGGACTCTCATTAACATCTTCAAAGCCTATTGTGCAATGTCTAGATAGCGTCCCATACCACCACCTCAACTTCATAGAACTTATCTAATGCTAGAAAGTATCCCATATGATGAGAATAGGCAATAACTGACATAGACCATGGTAGCAAGACATGGAATCCGGAGTTCTATCCTACTCCGATGAGGTTGTTCTACTTGCCAATGGTAGAACTTGGACACATCCCATGTAGGCACATGGTTAAGGAATATGAAGGGTTTCCTTGTATTCTAGTCTCATGCTTAACTAGAACTACTTCCCTTACCATACTCACTCGGTTCTAGCACTTGTTCTCATAGATTAATTCACATTAAGGTTCATACAATAGGGTTCCATATCTAGTTCATAACCCAATTACATTTACCCTACCAAAGAGGATCTCTAGGGATTTCCTTCCAATGGCGACAAGAAGCTCATTATGACTTTTGCTAGGGAGATATGATGTCGTTCCAGCCAATCAACCTAGGTCCATCATCCCACATGAAGGATACCCTTACGGTGTTCGACTTCAATTTACATTACTTTTACCCTTGGTTTCAAGGTTTCACATAAAGACCTTCTTTTCATCATTCAAGGTCACATGTCATTCACACATTCAAGACTCTTAAAATACTAAGTCAAATCATCACATAATCATATTCATATAAGCATCAAGCAATATATATAAGTAAACCAAGACATGACATCACATACTTCACTTGAACTCATAATGCAAGTCATTCTAGAAACAGCTAGAAACAACCTAACATCTTCAAGCCATCCTACATACCATCATAACATCATTAATGTACTCCACATAGACTCACAAAGCCAAGTAGGAATAACCAAGACTTAACCCTAACACTATACTCATAATGTCAAAGTCATAGTCTAACATGATCACTTAAGGCAACATAAGTAGAAGAATACACATATGACTTCACATGTGGATAGATAATGCCATGCTTCACATAATAAACTACACACATAGCCACATTACTTCAAGTAGTTGTCAATAAGGCCATGCTCATTATATTGCATAAAGTAACGCCGACAAGGCCACGTCAATCGCAAGTAAAACACATAACACCGCCACCATAAGTGGACCATACCAAGCACAATAGAATCGAAGTATAATTAATATCAAATTAAAGAAAATTGGGCAGCATACCTTCATCCCCTCATCCACACTTCAATTCAATGCAAAATCAATCAATTCAACATCACAAGGCCCTTACCCATGGCCATGAACAATAATTCAAAGCAATAACCATAAGGCTCAATGAATCTAAATCAATTCAATATAGGTTTAACAATCTAAGATCAATTAGATATCAATTGAATACAATTCTTATATCATTAGAAAGCCCATAAGAAACTACATAACAATTCATCAATATTAGCTTAATATCAAGTAATCCAATAAGTATTCAAAAACTATGGTTCATCAATTTACATGGTTTCATAGGTAATTTATGTTAAAATCATCAATACAATATCAATTAGATTATAATTCAATGTTTAGAAATCGTTTATGCAAGAACCCATGGTAGAATCCCAAAATTGGACAATTCCTTTAGAAAACTTTGAAAAACATCTTGAGAGTTGGGCTCCTTGATGAAACAAGTTTCAAGGATCAAAATCCATACCTCAAGGATGATAATTATTCACTTTGATGAAGAATTTCCACTCAAAAAGCCACACCAAGCTGCTTCTTTAATTTGGACTTCAATGGAGTCTTTGGGATTTTTAAGGGACTTTGAGGTTTTATTTTTGGAAAAATGAATTATTCTAAGTGTTAAACACTTATACTCATTTAAAATACCCAAAATGCCCTTAACAAACCGCATAAACTCTTATTTGGAAGTGGGGTGAATAGTGGACAGCAGCCTGCGCAGGAACTCAGGTGCGTGCGATGCCTGGCCTTGACGGGGCGTCGTAGCCACGACGGGGCGTCACAACCCTCCGTTGGTGGCTACAGTTGCTGGACAAGGTTCCAAACTTCACCTTTGGTGAAGTCCCCCACGACGGGACCCTCAACGGGGCGTCATCAGGCCAACGGGCAGTTGACTTCTCCGTCACCAAGGTCTGCCTGGGATAGCCTGCACACTGATTTTGGGTCCTTCCTCAAGGACCCTTGAATGGTCCTTGGGGATAATTTCCCGGATGTTTCCAACCCAAATACGATCGTCTATGAGTTTAACACATCTCACATAAATTTCACACAAACCGAACACATAAAACTCGACGAAACATGCATAGACACACAAGGTCGATTCAAGGCATATCTTTTGAACGCCTTGGACGTTCTTGGACGTTTGACTTCCAAACTTCTCGAAACTTGACACACTGCCTATACATACTATAATAACTCAATTAAGAACCTTAAAACACCATGAAACACACATAAACACATAGAACCACATAGGAGACATTTAGGTGACTTAGTCGTCGAACGTCTTAGTCGTCCCTTGACGTTTGACTTCCAACACCTATAATACTTTTTCTACTGACTATATACCATATATTACACATATTTTGGATCTTAGACCATAAATATCAACATGTTAGTATCTAGTTAGCATAAGTCATTTTTGAGGTCTTACACGAAACAAGCATGCAACCAATCCATACCCAAAATAACATCAAAATCAACCATATCAAGTTCTACTAACTCCACATGAGTAACTCTATTTGGAAACATTATAGGACAATTTCTATATACTCTCTTAGCAACAACTGACTCTCCCACCGGGGTAGTCACCATAAAAGGTTCATTCAAAGATATCGGGCAAAATGTCAGACTCTTTAGCTACTAGAGGAGTAACAAATGACAAGGTAGCACCGGGATCAAGTAAAGCATATACATAAATAGAAAAGACTTTCAACATACCCATCACCACATCGGGAGAAGTATATTGCTCACCCCTAGAGCGGAGAGAATAGAAGCGATTCTTCTTCGGAGTATCATTAGAACCAGTCTTGCCCCTTCAAATTTGGGCAATCTCAAACTTTGTGCCCACTTTTACCACAACTAAAGCAATTGTCAGTCCCAATGAGGCAATCACCATAATGCTTCTTGCTACACTTTCCACAAGTTGTCTTCTTACTTGGTGAACTAGTACCCCTTCCCCTTTGAGGCTTAGGGTTAGACACCCTATCATCATGAGCCTTAGGGAACTTGGAAGGAACTTGATTGGAGAACTTCTTTTTGAACCTAGGCTTGTCTTGGATATCAAGCCTACCCTTTAAAGAACCGCCATCAAAAGACTTGGCCCTATTTGATTCCCTACTATTCCTCTTCACCCTAGTATCTTCCACTTGTTGAGCATTAACCATAAGACGAGAAATGTTCATATTATCATGTAGCATAACCAAACGACATTCTTCTTTCAAGTCATTCGACACTCTCATCACAAAGCGGCTCATTTCATCCATAGAGTCGGAAACCAAAGAAGGAGCATACCTTGACAATTTAGTGAATTTCAAAGAGTAGTCAAGTACACTCATACCTACTTGATGAAGGTTGATAAATTCTTCCACTTTGGATTCCCTCTTCTCTCTAGGATAGAATCGATCAAGAAAAACCTTCTTGAAAATCTCCCATGTCACCGGACCACCCTTTAGAGGCCTATTGTCTCTCCATTGGACGTACCATGTTTGGGCCACATCTTTGAGTTGGTAAGTGGATAACTCGGCTTTCTCACTAGTAGTCAACCCTATAGCATAGAGAATTTTGTAAGTTTCATCAATAAACTCTTGGGGGTCTTCCTCCACTTTGGACCATAGAAAGAAGGGGGATTCATCTTAGTGGAATCCCTCAAACAGGAGGCCATGGTGCTAAATTGTTGGTTTCCTCGGGGTACCACCTCCCGATTAGCTTGGGTCGTCATATCTTATGCTTGAGTGGTGACGACTTACGCTTGGGTCGTAATGGCTTGGCTATTTGGAGAAAAGCTGCCCTTATATCCCCATACGCCATGGGAGGAGGAGCAACCAAAACTTGATCACCCATAGCAACTTCTTCAAGTGGGGGCACTTGGTTGCCTTGTGCTCCCGCATTAGCAACTCCTTCTTCGGCCCTTCTTGCGGATGCTCTTCAGGTATTCATACCTATAACCACCATACAAGGTTTAGGTGAAAGAACACATAAAGTAGACTCTAGAGGCACGACATAGGATTACAAGAAGATGAGAGTTTCCTAATCATCACATAGTTCTTCATACATAAGTGTGGCGCGCTTAACAATTATGAATAAGAATCTATGTAGACGTGGTTTAATGAGACATCAATCCTAAAGGTATTCAACCTCATACTCTGATACCAGGTTTTTCACATCTGAGGAGCACCCCCTAGACGTAACGGCGTGGTCGTCCTCGAAGAGGACTAAGACTAGCCTCTTAGCAATCGTTATTACATATCATGGGTTAAAAGTGCGGAAAATTAAAAACTTTCTGTTTATTCTACATTGAGGTTTACTTAGACCTCTTGCTTACACATAATATATATTTATTGAGTATACATAGACCCTTCGTATACGAAGATTACATAGTATTCTACTTTTAATGCACATACATAGTATAAGATAGTCTCATAAGAAGTCTATAACATTGTCTCATATTAAACCATCTAGACAAGAGTATAACAATTTGGGCATAGCCCTTACATCAACAATCGTAGCAACATATAGACTTTACAATTATAGTACCAAAATGAAAGAGAATAAACAAAGTGTCTTTAAGACTAAACAACATCCAATAGGTAGATAATGGCATCGTCCTCCGAAAGTAAGGACCTACCAAACTTGGAAGATAAAAATCCAAGTAGTCTTCAAATGGCCTTCTACTAAGCTCAACGGCCCGATCCTATATTTGTAGTAAACATAAAAGATGGGTTAGTACACACTTATACTAAGTATGAGTATATGCACATAAAACAATTGAAATCATGCTAAAGAGGACATTTGTTCAAAATCATGCTAAAGTACTTTGAAAAGCCTTATGCACAATCAAGAACCCATATAAGCCAATAATCACATAATCCATAAGTCAAACACATGTACGACACAAGACCAACATCAACAAGTAATAGTCAAGTCAACATATACAAGAGTTCATAATATCATAATATAAGCAAGACCCTTTCTCATAACCCACCATTTAGCCTACAAGTGCAATGACCAAGCAAAGCCCCAAAACCTTAGTCAATCAAGTAAACAAAACAATGGATCACAAGTAATGCCCAACTCAACATAACATAGCATCAGTATTAGTCATCATCATAGTTAGCAACATAGACCAATAGCATGTTCATCAATGAAACTAACATCATAAAGTATCATCAACATGTAAAGTCAACATAAGCATAATATTTACTTTATAAGATCATTATAACATAAGAACATCCTTCTAGGACTTCCCTAAAAGCCAACTAGTGCAATGCCTAGGTAGAGTCCCATACCCCTACCTAGACTAAGCCAACCTCTCAAGTCACTCTAGTTAGGGTTCACATCATTACCTCATTTTACTTTTTGGAACACTTGCCTTAACCGACATAGACCACAAGAGATAAGTGTGGAATCCAGTGTTGTAAAACCTTACACCGATGGAAGGCGGACTACCGGCCAAAGTAGTACCAAACATGAATATAGCATCAAGGTGGATCCACTAGCTAGTATTCCTATGGTGGCAACATAGTTTATGGATCTTGGGAGATGTCATGGAAACATTACTCTATGCCCTTTTTGGATTATGTGGCTATCCACCCCGTTAGGACTATGATGAACCCTACCTTCCCTCCTTGGGAAGGCGCCACCCCTCATCTACAATTTCACCCGGTGGTAAGCTAGAGTCCCTTTGAAATGTATTTAAGCCTTTATTAAAGATCATAGTTTAGTTAGTTCATAGGGTCTACCCCTTATATAATCATCATCATCATAGCTCAATAAGAAGTGCATCAGTATTTTCCTTTCATTACAATTCATACATGTGAGGTTGACACATTTACATAGTCAAATCATAATAAGGCACATTGGTAACTTATCACCATCCTTATAATATTTAAATCTTAGCCAACAACTCACAAACCATAGTCAATACATTTCAATTCAACATCATACCAACCCTATCAATCTCATCGTAAGGTATACTTCAATGTAACTTCATCACTAAACACAAGTAATTATAATTGAAGTAAAGGTTAGGATCATGAAGACTTACCAAATCTCCTTCAAAAGTCATCATCACGATCTTACCATCAACCATTCAATTCAACCCAATAATGGTTGTAATACCATCACACAATAGTAATTAGCACATTAGCTAGTTCAATTGCATCATCACAATCCAAATTAACTTCAATTCATAACCTAGGGTTAGGAGAATAGGGTTCATCATGAATTATTCAAGAAATAGATCCAGTCTCAACAACACATTACCCTAGTCAATCTATACATGAATTAGAATAGACAAAACAAGTCTAATAATCAAATAATTCATCAATTCATAAGCAAGATCCAAGATTTGGGGAATTTGGGAAGAGGGACATGATCTACATGAAATTGCATCAATTAACCAACAATCTACACTTAATTAGTCATAGGAAATCACAATTTATCATCAATTTGAAGTTTAGAAGAAAACCCATTAGAATTGGAAAACCCCATAGAATTGGGTAATTATCAACTTGAATGGACCTTCTTTGGGAGAAATTGGGGAGAGCAAAAGTAGAGAGAGGTGAGAACTTTTGGGTTTATTTTGGGAATTGGGTTTGGAGTGAGTTAAAATGGCTTAAAACTGATTCTAAGTCAATCTATAGTCACTCCCTAAATTACCCAAAACACCCCTCACTGAAATTGGTCATTATTGTGAAGTTAAAATGCCAAAAATACGATTTTACCAAATCTGGGAAGTGGCTCCGCGTCGTGAGGATATTTGCCATTTTTTATTTTTGAAAAAATGATCTTAGGCAATAGGGTCTGTGTGGGTTGCGAGTCCCGCAACAGCCCTTTGAATCTTGACTCAGGCAGGCTGCTTTGGCAGCCTGCTCACCCATGTTGGGGTCCTCCTCAAGGACCCTTCGAGGGGTCCTTGGGGAGTCTTTATAGGATGTTTAGACCCTCTATACTACACTCTACCTAACCAAAGTCTTTTTACTAGTTTTATAATCCATTTGACCCTCTATAACCATCCCCAAACATAGCGACGTCAACTAGTTCAATTAAGCTAGTTTCCAGACGTCATGGACGTTCCTTGACGTCTTGTCTCTACAACTTCTCGGATGACTTGTAAACATTATTTTAGGTCTTAAAACAATATCTTAACCCTTGGGCACTCATGTTAGGCTCTAGATTAGGTCTCGACTTTTCAGAGTGTTACAATTTGTGTATGTATAAAACGAGAAAGAGAGAAAGACAAAAAAAATTTGGCAAAGATATATTTGTACTGTATAATTATAAGTGTATAGGGCGAAGATATGTATTTGCATATGTATATACAATTTTCTGTCGCTTTATACAAATAGAAACATAATTTATACATTTCGTTTCTGTTTGTATAAGTGAGAGAGGTGAGGTGACGAGCGAGATCTGGTAGAGTGGCGAGCGAGATCTGGGAGAGGGGAGAGAAAAAACAAAAATATATGTATATATATAATTTTCTCTCTCTTTTTACAAACACAAATACATTTTATACATTTGCGTTTGTATAAAAGCGAGAGGGAGCGAACGAGAGAGGGAGAGTGGCGAGCGAGAGTTCGAGGGAGAGAGGCGACTGACAAATAATTTCCTACATGACACAATTAAATCAAACTGTGGTTATAACATTTAATTTGAATTATTAATTTGCCATTATATACAATTATCTCTTAAATTAATGATGTAAGCAACATATATTTTAACATTAATATACTTTATTATTAAAAATCTATTAAGATTTGAGTTGGTGGCCTTACACATAGCTTAAATTACTTAGTTACTTCATATTTTAAATGTATTAATACCTTTAAAGTAATATTATATTTATTATAAATTTTTTCATTGTAACTACAACAACTTTCTGAGCTTGATCCCTTAAATTATTTCTTATATTTTTTTTTGTTCACAAAAGAGATATGTAAAAATAGAGGAGAAATAAGACTTTCAACAATACAAAAATCTATATTAACAATAGGGAATTTATACAAAATTCTATGTTTGGTGATATATATGTTATCAATCACAAAAAAAAATACAGTAAAAAAGCACACAACTATATACTATCTTGTGTTCATCTTTTATCATTTGGTTCAATCTTCAAGCTTGTAAAAGTTAATATAATCACTTTATATTTTTTCGTGTCTTGTTTCCAACAGGACATGTCCCTCGTTTTCTCCCAAAAATAAGAAAGAACTTTATCGACTACTCATAGTTTACAGAGTTAATTTTGAAAGCCTAAAGTTATATATACAAGAACCGAAAAGTCATTTATATGGCCAAAAAAATATTTGACGAAAATAATAATTGAGTTTTATTTAAAATTAGTAGATTAAATGAACGTCAAATCTGTAAAACAACTCATGCAATATAAATTATAAAAACTGTGAAACAACTAATTCAATTTTTATCGAATAACAATATATTTGGCATATCTTAATAATTAGTTTTTATAGTGAGAAAAGAAGAACGAAAGAAAATAGTACTACATATCGTCAGTATTTTATGAAAACTATAAAGAAAACTGAACTATATATCATCTGTAATTTTTTAAAACGGTAAGGGAAACTAAGATCTATTGATTTTCGAAGAAACAAAAAGAAGACATGGATATGTGAAAATATGAATCATATGCGGGTAATTATCCAAATGAAAAAGTGGATATGTCCTGAAAAGCTACCCAAATGTTAGTTTTAATTTTTTTTTCTCTCTTAAATTAAAATTCAAAATTCGGAATTGCATTTTTATCATTCTGTAGTTTGTTAAATTAATCACCAGTCAAGTCCGAGGACGAAGCCTATTATTCTAGTCCATGTTATTGGATTAGTCTAAAGACATTGTTTTATTTCCTATATTGTTAAGACTATGTCGTATTCTCTTATGAGACATTGTAATGTTGTAAGGGCTATGTCTCAAATCTTGTACTCTTATGATTAGATGGTTTGTGTGAGACAATGGTAGACTATTTTTGATATATGAGAAGTCTATGTGAACTTCAATGTAAAGTTTTTAATTTTTCATATTTTTATTACCCTATGAAATGCGATGATGTATGCTAAGGATTTTTTTTAGGCCTCTTTAAGGAAGAAGACACCGATTACGACTAGGGGGTGCTCCCTGGTCGTGATATTTAATCCCTAAAATTCACCCGTTCAATTCGTTCTTTCCAATTCCGAATGTAATGCCAAAAATCTTCTCTAAAATATACTCTCTCTGGAAGGTGGAAATAGAAGGAAGAATAGAAGTTAGGTCAAGTTCAAGTCAACAATCTTCGCGCTTCATGTGGGCTTTTAAATCAAGGTATGATGTCTTTTTCATCCGAATCATTCCTTCCATGGACTCTCCTAGAATTACCCAATTTAAAGAAGAATTTCCCAATTCTAGTTAGGGTTCTTCCAATGTTGTGGGTTATGATGAGTGTGGATCCAATTGAGTGGATTATAATTGCTTATGATTGAATTGATAGAATTACATGTTTTTAGGATGAAATTACATGTACCCATGCCTATTCCACGATTCTAATCTAGAATTGATATAATAGGGTTCATGCCATGAAGGGAAACTTTATGGGTTTAGGCTTATCCTTATGGGATTGATGTTGTATGTTGTAAATTTCTTGAAAATAAAGCATATATTATGATCATGAGATGTAGTGCCTTTGAGAGTAAAGCTTATGATGTGGATTGTTGATAATTGATGTTATTGTTATGGAAGGGTTACTTCCCACAAGAATTGCTTAGGTATGAATGTATGAATGTAAAGGCTTTCTCATATGAATGATTCTAGGTTGAAAGAGTTTCTCACCTGAAATAAATTTAGACTAAAAGACCATGTAATTGGTGAATCTAGAGGTGACTACCCTCAACCTCCATATGAGAAGGATATGAGGTGATTTCCCATACTACTTAAGGTTGAACAAGAGGTGATTCCTCACGTTTCTATTATGATGAATGGACATGGAGGTAAGTACCCATAATCCTTTGAAATAATGTGGAGTCGAGTACCTATGATATTAAGGTAAGTAAGGCAAGAGGCGAATGTTTATTAGCCTTTGCAAGCCAGGCAAGGAGAAGAACTCGCTTGTCTTTAAAAGTAAGTATGAATAATGTGGACTATGTTATGAAGACTGAATAACTTGGATTGTTGCTTGAGATGCCTTTCATGAAGTAAGCATGACTAGAGGTGAATGACCCAAGTCTTGATTAACGATAAGTAAAGGTTGCTTGAGAAGTATTCCTCCTTTATTAAGATGATGATTTTTGTGCATTGATTATGATTATGGCTTGTCTCACATTGATTAACCATTATGTTTATGTTGTTTATGATAGACATCATACTTAATACATGTTTGTACTAACACATAGTCTTGCCTACATTTCTTATCAAATTTAGTGTTCAGCGATATTGATTCTTACACATGTGTCTCGGATCATAGTTGATCTTGAGTCAGTTGAAACAAGTGTTGATTGGAAAATACGGGCAAACCTATGGTTGAAATCATGCATTGTGTTCAGCTTTGTGAGTGTGAGTGTTGATTGTGATTCCCAAGATTTAAATTGTTGAACCATTGTGTGTGAATATGGAATCAATCTTTGTGTGAGAGCATTTGAGCACCTTTGTTGAGCTTGAACTTGCAGTTGAAGCAAGTAGTGTGAGCTCGAGAATCTTTGCTAATGGCGAGTCACAACTTGAATCTTTGAGTGGACAATTGATCCTTGCATGAGTAGGTTGAGTCTTTTTGTGTGCATTTATGATTGATTCTTGTGTAACACTATTTGAGACATCCTCTTTGAACTGCTAAACTTGAGTTTTACTTGAGGAGACACAAAAGTTTAAGTTGGGGGTGTTGATGAGTTCATAATTTGGACTTATTTTGGGATTTATTTGGATATATTTAGTGTCCTCAGATGCTTAGCTTGTGCCAATAACTAATGTAAAATCCTTATTTCTAGGTATTTGGATTGAGGAACAAAGCATGGATACTAATGAGCAAAATAGAACAAGGCAGCTGAAGAACGAAGAAATGAAGGCATGTTGGTCGCCTAATCCATTAGGCATGTCACTCAATGACTATTATCTCGCATAAAATTCCAGTGTTCCAAGCCCTGAAGGAGAAAATCAAGTCGGTAAGAGAAAGGAGCAGTGAACGTTGTAGATGAACGGTTCCTTAATGCAGTGTTGGATCGCCTTAAGTTACAAAACTTGAGGATGATGAAGGACAAAGTAAAAGGGCGATGGAATTGACCAAAGGGCATATCGGTGATCCCGAAATACTACATAGAATTGTCCTTCACAATATATTTTTGGCGAATGTAAATACATTTTTGAATGATCAGTTTTTCTTAGTTTTCATAATATAGAATTTTTGAGTTTGAACGATATTGGAAGTGGGTCTTTGATATTCTTCAACTTGGACTTTTGTAAAGACGAAATTAATCTTACCGAGTCAATGAAAACACAAATTGTTAACGTTTTTTATCCTTTTATGATGTCTAGCTAAAACCCCAATTCTTTGGGTGTGATTATGAGTTAATTTAGCATATGGGTATTGCTAATTGTTAGTTTTAATTCTGTTTAGAAGTGATTTTATTCAGTAATTGTGGTTGAAATTAAAGGATTGTAGTTGCAAATGCAATTCTACCCTTGTGTTTTTTACTTACTTGAGAGAGAGATTTTAAAGCCAAGATTAGTGAATTGATGATCTATGGATATTGGGTTGTCACGGATTCATCTCGAGAGAGTGAATCCTAAACCTTTTTTCTTCACATTCAGCTCGAGAGAGTGAATGAACTAATGCATAGGTTGTTCTTATTTGCATGCTTGTTGGTGTTCGACAGAAACCAACTTGATTTGGGGTAAATTGTTCAAGAAAATGTTTGTTCCCACTTCTAGCTTATTTACTAATTTACAATTATTTACTAACAGTTGCAATTACCCATTTGTCTATATTGGCCTATAATCGAATCAAATCCCAAGAACCCGTCTCAATGTTTTTATTTTTGTATTATTTGCTGTTGTTGTAGTTGAAAAATTACAATCAACACCCCCTTGATATTTGACATTATTATCATCCCTTAATTTGAATTATATTTTTATTCGATAATGTCTATCCTATGATTGGCTTGAGTTGTACATTCCCATTGATTCTTAAACATGTACCACTCCCCATGAGATTCAACCCCAACTCATATAGTTGGGTTATACTACAGACTAATGACTGTTGACATTTATAATTGGATGAAGTGTCATGATACATATAATGAGTGAGTACCCATGATCTTAAGGTAAGTAAGACAAGATATGAAAACCCATTAGCCTTTGCAAGGTAGGCAAGGAGGCGAACCCCCATGTCTTTAAAAGTAAGTATGAATAATGTGGATCAGGTTATGAAGAATGAATAGCTTGGATTGTTTCTTGAGATTCCTTTCATAAGTAAGCATTAACGAGCCAAGTCTTGATTTATAATAAGTACAGGTTGCTTGACAAGTATTCTTCCTTTATTATGATGATGATTTATGTGCATTGATTATGCTTATGGTTTACATTGACTAACAATTATGTTTATGTTTTTTTATGGTAGCCATCATATTTAGTACATGTTTGTACTAACACATACTCTTGCCTACATTTCTTATCAAATGTAAGGTCCAGCTATATTGATTCTCATCCTTGTGGCTAGGATCATAGTAGATGAAGGATTGAAGATTTGGTGAGTCCTCATAGCATTCAAGGATTTTACTACCAATTTCTTTTGTGTCTTTCATTTCATGTTTGGACTATTGTATGGCCTGTGTCCTATGATTTTTTCATGTTGGTTAGATGATTTAAGAGAATTGTATTACACTTCATCTCGTTTTATATAGAATTTGGTTGTTTTGAAATGTTTTAAATCTCCATATCATTTTCTATTACTTCATGTTATGATATGATAAATGGCTTGTATGAGGCCTCTCAAGGTCTTGTACACCTTGTTACATCTAGGGTATACCCCTGGGTGAGGACAGTAGAGTTAAGGGTCAAGTTTTGAGAATTCTTTTAAACATTTTGAGAAAGTCCCTTTTAAGTGTTTTTAGGAGTGTTCTGCACTTTCTAATAACTTGTAACAAGAATTGAGTAAGTATGAGAATGAGAAGAGTAGTATACCTAGGTTCCATATTGTTTTTAGACCTTTGAGTCAAATCATTCATGCCCATAAATTTCGCATGAACTCCATCAATTGAGTATCCTTGGGAGTAGTACTATCTTCATGTTCTAAGTGTTTAATATTAAGATCCTAACCACTTTAGGATTATATTCCTAATCATAGGTCTATCACATGTTACCCATAAAGGTCCTTGATTTGAGTAGTTCATGCCCATAATTGCCCATGAACCCTATGAGTTGAGCAATCTTGAGATGAGAGGTATAATTGATCCTTGAGTTGAGTAGTTCATGCCCATAATTCTGCATGAACCCTTCGAGCTGAGCATTCTCTTTGAGTTCTAGAGTTAGTGAGTTCCAAGTATTGAGTTATATGCATGGTTATTGAAAACCATGAATTGATTCGTTAACGACCGTAATTCGGAATGAGCCCTATTTTAAAATTCTTTTTACAAATTGTTTTAGAACTTGTTTTAAAGACATGTGCCTTGAGTTGAGGAAGATTAGACTGAGTTCATTTTATTTAAAATGATACATGGGAACTAAGTATTCGCAAGACTAAATGTTTTTACATGTCATTTTTTAGGCTTGAAAGGCACTATCGAATCAAAGAAAGCCTATAATCCTTTCTCAAGTTAAATGTTGTTGTAAGACCCCCAAAATGAGTTAGGGTGTCTAGAGCGTAACGTGTTCATCTTAATGTTCTAAGGCCCTTAAATGACTTATTATATGGTTTAGAGGCAGTGTATAAAGTTTGAAGTGAATTGGAAGTCAAACGTCAAGGGTCGATCGAAACGTTCGACGACTAAGTCACCTAAATGCCTCGTATGTAGTTCTATGTGATTAGGTGTGATGCATGAGATTATGAAGTCTTAAAATGGTTTATAATAATTTCAAATGGTAGTATATGAAGTTTCGTGAAGTTTGGAGGTCAAACAACCAAGAACGTCCAAGGCGTTCGAAAGATAGCCCTTAAGACGTTCAACGTGTGTCTTCATGGGGCTTGGCCTGTTTGGACGAGTTACAGGTGGTTGTTTTGGGTGAAACTTTTATGGAATGTCTAAAACTTGTTAAGGTTTGTATTTACATTGAAAACGCCCGGGTACGACCTCTAAAGGGCCCCAAAAAAGGGCCCACAAGAAGGACCCAAGGCTGGTCGAGACACTGCCTGGGCAGTGTCAATCGACGGACCAAACGACGCCTCATTGGTCAACCAACGGCCCGTTGGTCAGGTCTCATCGACTGGCACTTGCCTTGGGAAGGTCTCAAGCCAATATTTAGCTAAGTACCAATCGACGGAGCCCTAGTCATGGTCCGTTGACTGACCAACGCCCCGTAGGTGCCTCCGTCGATGGTGGCCTGTAACTTACTGCATGCGTCTGTCTCATTAAAGGGGTGAATGGTAAATTCACCCCATGTGCTAACCTGACTCTAATGGGTTAATTTAGATAATTTTGGGTGTATATAAGCCATCCAAAATGTGAACTACCCATTCCTAAATCCCCTCACACGTAAGAAACCTTTTCTCCAAAAATGTTATCTCTAAAACCACCATTGTTGGTGAAGCTCAAGAACTGCTTGGAGCTCAGATTTCTATGGGTGATTCATCAAGTTTTAGAGGTCTTCATGTAGATAAAGGTATGGTGATCTTCATCTCTAGTTATCTTTTCATCTAGAGAGTCACTCTCAAAGATTTCAAAGAAGAAAAATATGATCAAACAATGTCTTCTTCAATCTGGCATGAGTTCTTTATAAAAAGGTTTTGAACGACTGAATCATGATTAATTCAAGTTAATACAGTGGTTTTAACGTGAATTTTACTCCAATTGCATGATGAACCCATGCTCCTTCACTAAAACGATTTAGCCTTGCATGGGCTTTGTGATCTTGAATTGCTATCGATTGAATTATGATTCTATTACGTTGAAGTGATTGTATATACTGTTATTTACATGAATTTATATTGAATTGATGTTGAAGGATCCATGAGGATCAATGTATGAAGATTTGAACATGTTTAGCCTAGTTTCCATAGTTCACTGTAACCTTGGCTTCTAAATGAATTAATGTGGATTTCGATCATGTTAAGTGGGTTATATATACTGTTCTAGGCTAATATCATGTTTGAATTATGAATATTAATCACTTATGGTTGTAGTAAATATGATCTATGTGAATTGATCTAGCCTTTTCTAACCTATCGATTGATAATACTATGTATATAATGTGATCTTGAATCAAGGATGGATGAAGCATGTTTTCTTTGATGTATTGATCTATCTAGCTGCTGCCTAGTATGTACATTATTGTTAAAATATGATTGATGATCAAGGACTTAGAGAATCAATAGCGTTGGTTAATTCCTCTCTATACTCTATCAAATTGACAAGTCTAATGCCTATGTTGTAGCTTGATCTTGAAGTTCTTTAAGCATGACTTCTTTATGATTAAATGTATGATTAGCTACTGTCTTAGAGTGATATTATTGGTGAAATATGATCTATAATCCATGTAATGAAATTGGCTAATGGTCTATGTTCTTCTGCCTTCTAGTATGCTAAGGTGTTGTGCTAGTTTGTAGTATGGACTTGTAGTAGCTTATGCATGACTTCGTATATGATTATTATGTTTTAGCTACTGCCCTATACTTGAATTATTGATGAAAGAGTAGTAAAGGTCAAGGATGACCAAAGACTAAAGAATTGGTAAGAATTGTTCTACTCTGCTACTTCGCTATTCTTCTATAATAATATTGATAAAACCTTGCATGGCATTGTGTGGTATGGTCCACTTATGATGGCGGTGTTTACTTTATGTCATTATATATATGTGTTGACCATGGCCTTAAAGGCAAATTGGATGAATATATGAAGGAATGGTTATGATTATCACTTTATGTGTAGCTTGTGCCTAGTCTTCTATTTGAGTCGTGAATCTAGTGTATGTTACCATTGTTATGAGCATGTGAAAGGCTTTGTAATATCATGTGTAGGTGCTGCCATGTTTTAAGTGATAATGGTTGATGATCCCTACCCATGTACCCCTATGTGAATGTGTGAATAGTTAATGATAGGAGTCTTAAGGTGTTCTATGAAGTTAACTTGTCTCCTATGCTATTGTGTGTTGTGTGGTCTAAGCTTGAAAGAGTATTATGGTCTAAGAGGGTGGCTGCCTCAATGTATTGTTGATAGCCATTTTGTGATCTTGTTACCAATGTACACAAACACTCACTTTACATGTATGTTACAAGTAGTATAGGTCATGGTGTCTAAATGAAAGATAGTTCTCATATTCACCAAGTGTCTACTACTATGCATATTAAGATGACGTTATGAAAGTATGATATGTGTTTCCTTAGCTAGGATGACTTGATAGGTGTACTAGTATGGGCAAGGGTATGGGACTTTGCCTATGCATTGCACATGTGTACCTTGATAGGATAGTTCTAGTTTTGGTTTCTATATGTATGAATATTATGTATGAACATGTGTGACTTAATGTGTTATGTGAAAGGTTTGCTCACATATATGTATACACACACATGAAAGATGATCTAGTTAATAGAGGGGCCTTGAAAGGTGTGCCCAAGAATACTCTACAACTAGATAGGTGCTTGAAAATGTTATAAGCATATGGGAGTAAATATCCTAAGCTTATGTTTTATGAAAAATAATAATAAAGGCTTTTTCAATAAAGGGAACTTAGCTTAGCACCGAGTGAACTTGAATATGAGTGTGTGTCCCTTCTAGGAAGGAAGGTCTACCATAAATCTCATGAGGTGGATTACCACAATACCTCAATTGGTATAAAGAGGGTTTCCATAAGTGAATAACTATAATGCCCCATTAGGCTAAAAGAGGGTTTTCACATGTACCTCCAAGTTCCATAACTACGTTGCCACCATGGGATAATAGCTAGTGGATCCACCTAAAAAGCTATGTCACATTTGGTTCTACCTTGGTCGGTAGACCACCTTCTTTCGGTATGGGGTTTCACGACACGGGATTCCATCTTTAGCATCACATGGTCTATGTCGGTTAAGGCTATGGTTTCCCTAAAGTAAAATGGACAATGGAAGTAAATGACTAGGACCCTAACTAGGATGACTTAAGGGAAGTTACTTAGGATAGGTGGAAGTAATGAACCCATCTAGACATTGCACAAGTATCTCCTTAGGAAGTTCTATGAAGGTATTCTAATGCATGTGTTATGTATATGATTCTTTAGGTATGATTTTGTAGTATTGGACTACTTCTTATAAAGATGTGCATGATATGAGTCTATATGCATGGTGTTGATATTATTGACTATATGATGAAGGTCTTGTATTAACATAAATGAGGTTATATTCACTTACTTGTGTATATGAATTGAGTGTTAAGGTTTGTGGTCTCATGAGGGGTTTGCTAAGAATGTATGGGGTTATGGGGCTTCATATGTTCATTGTACTACTAGACTAAGATTGGGGTCATGAACAAGGTTAAATAATGATGCATATGCAAAGAAGTTAATGTATGTGTGACTTGATGTAGTTTAATGTAATGTCTTTTATATTTGGCGTAAATATGTCTATGTTGTACTATACTTCTATGATGGCATGTGTTGCCTTGTATAGATTGTATGTATGTTTTCCTTGTGGCCTTAAAGTGATACATTGCACAAAGTATCACTAGAGGTTACTTGGAAGGTTGATGAGTTAAAAGGAAAAAAAGGGTTCACTGTTAAGGTAAAGGTAGCTTCCTGTAAAGAGGCTTAAAATATAATAAATCCTATATGTGATCTTACGTAATGTTTGGCCATTGAATATGTGTATATGATGTATGTGAATGATATAAATGCTATTGGTTAAAGGTTTTATGAAGATTTACTCAATAAGCATGAAGTATGATTTTGAAGAAAATGTCCCTTTTAAATTCATGTTTTTGCATGGTTGCCATACTTAGTACATTTTTGTACTAATCCCATTCTTCTCTAATTTTTACACAAAGTGTAGGTTATGGATGCTTAAAAGATGTCTTGAATGTTGAAGAGCTTGCTAGATGATTTTCCAAGCTCAATGAAAGGAATCCTTAAAGTTCAAGGATCTCCTACTTATGTCTTTAATGTAAAGTCTTTAAATATTGTATAGTTATGAAATGTGTCTTATGGGTCGTGTCCCCAATGTACTCTAAAGTTATTGATTCTAAGATGGCAAAGAGACTTAAGGTCAATAAATGTATTATGGCTTATGTTTTATCTATATATGAGATGAAGTTTCTAGCATATGATGTGCTATGAAAAGTTTTAAATTTTCCGCTAAATTTACTATGTCAATGCGATGAATGATAACTATAGGCTTGTATAAGACCTCCGAGAGGTCAAGTACGCCGTGTTACTTCTAGGGGGTGCTCCCCGGATGTGACAAACGTGGTATCAGAGCATCAGATTTATAAAGTGGTCTTAGGTTCTAAAAGTCTCATATTGCCACGTCTAGTAGAGTCTTGTATCATTGGTGGTGAGTCGCGACACATCAAATGGTACGAGAGGCTATAGGACGATAGAGTTTCCCTTCTTCATCATTCTCATATCGTGCCATAATAATTAACTCTATAAGATCCCTCTCTTATGTTTTCTTGTCCGGTGGTGTTTTAGATATGATTGCTTGGATGAGATTGTTCTCTATGCTTGAGGGAGAAAAAGGTGAGTTAATACTTAACTGGTTTTATGGTTGAATGAGTATGTTTAAAGGTGAATTTTGACATGTTTTGATGATGTGATGTCAATTATGGCTATGTATGAGACTTAAGTGAATTAGCATGTTATGTTGAAGAATGCATGACATGATATAGTTAAAGCATGATAAGAAGTTATTATGGTTGACATGAGTTTCTTTTGAAATAATGTGTTAATATATTGTGTTGCATGATGATTTGATCTTGAAATGCTTAGTGACTACATATGGAATCATGTTTACTGTAATGATAGGCAGTTTACTATGAAATTTTTGGGAAACCAACTAAATTGCCCTTTGATTAGATGTTGTTAAAAATGTGTATAGAATTGATGTATATGAACTTGATAATGAATGTGAAAAGGAGTTTTGCTATTCGGAATGAAGAATGAGAGTATTATGGCATGATGAGTCGTAGACTTGTTTCTAACTTCTTATTGTGTTGTGAGTCTCCTTGTTGTCTTCCCCTAATGAGATATGACCTTGGTGTCTATTGTATTATATGAACACCTTATGTGATTGAATGAGATGACCTAACTTGATAATTGTGGATAAATTGCCTAGGTGATTAGGCTTAGAGTACCTTGGTGTTCCTATGTTAACTTACTGTAAATCCTTCTAAAGTTGTAATCACTTTTAAGTGATAAAAAATGAAGGTTGTTAAGTTAAGATCCTCTTAAGTTGGGTTAAGTTGCTCTTAATTGGGTTTACCCTAAGTGGGGGATGGTGATGGAGCAGTAAGTTTGTAGATATTTTCTACCATTGACCTTCTATTTTGGCTTGAACTTGAATCTAATGAATTCTTAGTAAGCTTGTTCATGAACATAGTCTTGCATAGAGTAGGAGTTGCATAAACCTTATATGTTTAGTATGTATTGATTGACATTACCTTAAGGTATTTTTAAGATTCCAAGGTGCATGAATGAAAATTTTGATCAAATACATGTTTCTCATGAGTATTGTACATCCTAACATGCTAATGGTACACTTGACTTTATGAGATAAAGTAGGAAACTTGGTTTTAGTGACTTGTGATATGTAAGGTTTAGCCTTATAATGAAAAGTAGAGTCTCTTTAAAATGAAATATGTGGAGTCTCTCGAAAATTATGTGACTTGTATGGTTTGGGAAGCATGATTGTAGGCTCACTTTTGAAGAATGAAAGCATGTTTAGCTAAGTGACATTTGTGTCAAATAACTTCCTGTTTGTTGTGATTGCTCGGGTGTGATGCTCATGATACATGTAAGTGTGTTGAGGAGATGGACATTCCTCCATGGACACAACTAAGCATGGTATGGTTTAGTATGACCCTCATAGCACTAGGTCTAACTTGTGAGAATCAATTGTCAACCTATCTTACACAAGTTTATGTGCATTGAAGTATGAGTGCCTATTTGTTTTGAGTATTGTTGAAATCTGCCTTTGTGTGGCCTTGAAAGATGATATATTAATGAATTAAGGTGTAATGACCATGTTATGATTAGGAGAAGGATGTTCCTCCTATGAACATGATAAGAGCCTCTTTGATTAATGAACTAAGGGGTGAGTGAATTGAAGTTTTGCTTGCTTGTGTGCATTGAGTGCTAAATGTTGTGAAGTTGTGTTCCTTTTAAAGTTTGGTGCATTGAATTTTATATGATGATGTTATGAATAAGATGAACTGCTCTATGATGCATTGAAGTCCTTGTCATGTTTAAAGTGTTCTAACTGTCATTCGAGGACGAATGTTCACAAGTGGGGGATATTGTAAGACCCCCAAAATGAGTTAGGGTGTCTAGACCCTAACGTGTTCGTCTTAATGTTCTAAGGCCCTAAAATGACTTATTATATGGTTTAGAGGTAATGTATAAAGTTTGAAGTGATTTGGAAGTCAAACGTCAACGGTCGATCGAAACGTTCGACGACTAAGTCACCTAAATACCTCGTATGTGGTTCTATGTGATTATGTGTGATGCATGAGATTATGAAGTCTTAAAATGGTATATAATGATGTCAAATGGTAGTTTCGTGAAGTTTGGAGGTCAAACGACCAAGAACGTCCAAGGCATTCGAAATATAGCCCTTAAGACGTTCAACGTGTGTCTTGATGGGGCTTGGCCTGTTTGGAGGAGTTACATGTGATTGTTTTGGGTGAAACTTTTGTGGAATGTCTACAACTTGTTAAGGGTTGTATTTACGTTGGAAACGTCCAGGTACGATCTCTAAAGGGCCCCAAAAAAGGGCCCACAAGAAGGACCCAAGGCTGGTCGAGACACTGCCTGGACAGTGTCAATTGACGGACCAAACGACGGCTCGTTGGTCAGGTCTCGTCGACTGGCACTTTCCTTGGGAAGGTATCAATCCAATATTTGGCAAAGTACCAATCGACGAATCCCTAGGCACGGTCCGTTGACTGACCAACGCCCTATAGGTGCCTCCGTCGATGGTGGCCTGTAACTTACTGCATGCGTCTGTCTCATTAAATGGGTGAATGGGAAATTCACCCCACGTGCTAACCTGACTCTAATGGGTTAATTTAGATAATTTTGGGTGTATATAAGCCATCCAAAACGTGAACTACCCATTCCCAAATCCCCTCACACGTAAGAAACCTTCCCTCCAAAAATGTTCTCTCTAAAACCGCCATTGTTGGTGAAGCTCAAGAACTGCTTGGAGCTCAGATTTCTATGGGTGATTCATCAAGTTTTGGAGGTCTTCATGTAGATAAAGGTATGGTTATCTTCATCTCTAGTTATCGTTTCATCTAGAGAGTCATTCTCAAAGATTTCAAAGAAGAAAAATATGATCAAACAATGACTTCTTCAATCTGCCATGGGTTCTTTCTAAAAAGGTTTTGAATGATTGAATCATGATTAATTGAAGTTAATATAGTGGTTTTAACGTGAATTTTACTCCAATTGCATGATGAACCCATGCTCCTTCACTAAAATGATTTAGCCTTGCATGGGCTTTGTGATCTTGAATTGCTATCGATTGAATTATGATTCTATTACGTTGAAGTGATTGTATATACTTTTATTTACATGAATTTATGTTGAATTGATGTTGAAGGATCCATGAGGATCAATGTATGAAGATTTGAACATGATTAGCCTAGTTTCCATAGTTCACTGTAACCTTGGCTTCTAAATGAATTAATGTGGATTTCGATCATGTTAAGTGGGTTATATCTACTGTTCCATGTTAATATCATGTTTGAATTATGAATATGAATCACTTATGATTGTATTAAAGATGACCTATGTGAATTGATCTAGCCTTTTCTAACCTATCGATTGATAATACTATGTATATAATGTGATCTTGAATCAAGGATGGATGAAGCATGTTTTCTTTGATGTATTGATCTATCTAGCTGCTGCCTAGTATGTACATTATTGTTAAAATATGATTGATGATCAAGGACTTAGAGAATCAATAGTGTTGGTTAATTCCTCTCTATACTCTATCAAATTGACAAGTCTAATGCCTATGTTGTAGCTTGATCTTGAAGTGATTTAAGCATGACTTCTTTATGATTAAATGTATGATTATCTACTGCCTTAGAGTGATATTATTGGTGAAATATGATCTATAATCCATGTAATGAAATTGGCTAATGGTCTATGTTCTTCTACCTTCTAGTATGCTAGGGTATTGTGCTGGTTTGTAGTATGGACTTGTAGTATCTTATGCATGACTTCGTATATGATTATTATATTTTATCTACTGCCCTATACTTGAATTATTGATGAAAGAGTATTAAAGGTCAAGGATGACCAAAGACTAAAGAATTGGTAAGAATTGTTCTACTCTTCTACTTCTCTATTCTTCTATAATAATATTGATAAAACCTTGCATGGAATTGTGTGGTATGGTCCACTTATGGTGGCGGTGTTTACTTTATGTCATTATATATATGTGTTGACCATGGCCTTAAAGGCAAATTGGATGAATATATGAAGGAGTGGTTATGATTATCACTTTATGTGTAGCTTGTGCCTAGTCTTCTATTTGAGTTGTGAATCTAGGGTATGTTACCGTTGTTATGAGCATGTGAAGGGCTGTGTAATATCATGTGTAGGTGCTGCCATGTTTTAAGTGATAATGGTTGATGATCCCTACCCATGTACCCCTATGTGAATGTGTGAATAGTTAATGATAGGAGTTTTAAGGTGTTCTATGAACTTAACTTGTCTCCTATGCTATTGTGTGTTGTGTGGTCTAAGCTTGAAAGAGTATTATGGTCTAAGAGGGTGGCTGCCTCAATGTGTTGTTGATAGCCATTATGTGATCATGTTACCAATGTACACACACACTCACTTTACATGTATGTTACAAGTAGTATAGGTCATGGTGTCTAAATGAAAGGTAGTTCTCATATTCACCAAGTGTCTACTACTATGCATGTTAAGATGACGTTATGAAAGTATGATATGTGTTTCCTATGCATTGCACATGTGTACCTTGATAAGATAGTTCTAGTTTTGGTTTCTATATGTATGAATATTATGTATGAACATGTGTGACTTATTGTGTTATGTGAAAGATTTGCTCACATATATGTATACACACACACATGAAAGATGATCTAGTTAATAGAGGGGCCTTGAAAGGTGTGCCAAAGAATACTCTAAAACTAGATAGGTGCTTTAATATGTTATAAGCATATGGGAGTAAATATCCTAAGCTTATATTTTATGATAAATGATAATAAAGGCTTTTTTCAATAAAGGGAACTTAGCTTAGCACCGAGTGAACTTGAATATGAGTGTGTGTCCCTTCTAGGAAGGAAGGTCTACCATAAATCTCATGAGGTGGATTACCACAATACCTCAATTGGTATAAAGAGGGTTTCCATAAGTGAATAACTATAATGCCCCATTAGGCATAAAGAGGGTTTTCACATGTACCTCCAAGTTCCATAACTATGTTGCCACCATGGGATAATAGCTAGTGGATCCACCTAAAAAGCTATGACACATTTGGTTCTACCTTGGCCGGTAGACCACCTTCTTTCGGTATGGGGTTTCACGACACGGGATTCCATGTTTAGCATCACATGGTCTATGTCGGTTAAGGCTATGGTTTCCCTAAAGTAAAATGGACAATGGAAGTAAATGACTAGGACCCTAACTAGGATGACTTAAGGGAAGTTACTTAGGATAGGTGGAAGTAATGAACCCATCTCGACATAGCACAAGTATCTCCTTAGGAAGTTCTAGGAAGGTGTTCTAATGCATGCGTCTATGTATATGATTCTTTAGGTATGATTTTGTAGTATTGGACTACTTGTTATAAACATGTTCATGATATGAGTCTATATGCATGATGTTGATATTATTGACTATATGATGAAGGTCTTGTATTAACATAAATGAGGTTATATTCACTTACTAGTGTATATGAATTGAATGTTAAGGTTTGTGGTCTCATGAGGGGTTTGCTAAGAATGTATGGGGTTATGGGGCTTCATATGTTCATTGTACTACTAGACTAAGATTAGGGTTATGAACAAGGTTAAATAATGATGCATATGCAAAGAAGTTAATGTATGTGTGACTTGATGTAGTTTAATGTAATGTCTTTTATATTTGGCGTAAATATGTCTATGTTGTACTATACTTCTATGATGGCATGTGTTGCCTTGTATAGATTGTATGTATGTTTTCCTTGTGGCCTTAAGGTGATACATTGCAACAAGTATCACTAGAGGTTACTTGGAAGGTTGATGAGTTAAAAGGAAAAAAAAGGGTTCACTGTTAAGGTAAAGGTAGCTTACTGTAAAGAGGCTTAAAAATGTAATAAATCCTAGATGTGATCTTACGTAATGTTTGGTCATTGAATATGTGTATATGCTGTATGTGAATGATATAAATGCTATTGGTTAAAGATTCTATGAAGATTTACTCAATAAGCATGAAGTATGATTTTCAAGAAAATGTCCCTTTTAAATACATGTTTTTGCATGGTTGTCATACTTAGTACATTCTTGTGATAATCCCATTCTTCTCTAATTTTTACACAAAGTGTAGGTTATGGATGCTTAAAGGATGTCTTGAATGGTGAAGAGCTTGCTAGATGATTTTCAAAGCTCAATGAAAGGAATCCTTAAAGTTCAAGGATCTCCTACTTATGTCTTTAATGTAAAGTCTTTAAATATTGTATAGTTATGTAATGTTTCTTATGGGCCGTGTCCCCAATGTACTCTAAAGTTATTGAGTCTAAGATGGCAAAGAGACTTAAGGTCTATAAATGTATTATGGCTTATGTTTTATCTATATATGAGATGAAGTTTCTAGCATATGATGTGCTATGAAAAGTTTTAAATTTTCCGCTAAATTTACTATGTCAATGCGATGAATGATAACTATGGGCTTGTATAAGACCTCCGAGAGGTCAAGTACGCCGTGTTACTTCTAGGGGTGCTCCCCGGATGTGACAGTTACTCAGTATTTCGTCTCAACTAACATTCGGGCCAAGTTTTAGATCAACAAAGTTATGTCATTTAATTTTATATCTAAAGCTCATGACAAAATGAATTTGAAACAATCAGGTCGAATTTATTTTATCCATAACTTTAAACAAGATAATTTCTCAAGTGTTACATAAATATATTGAGAGATACCAGTAGAAGTCTACAGTTCACAAAAAAGTTGATCTTTCTTGCCAAATAGTTTAACACTTTATTATTTATCCTTATGCATAATCCTAAGCATGTTGTCACCAACCAAGTCAAAAAAATTCTAAATAAAAAAAATCTATTTTTTGCCCCTGTTTGTGTGACAAGGATTTTTAGATTTTTTTCCTCGGTTGGACCGAACCTCACAATAAGGTTGCCTACGTATTTTGTCAAAACAAGAATCAGGTCAAACGTAGTTCAAAAATATGAGTAAAAACATTTTTATTTTTTAAGGTCAAATCCCCTTTTTAATGGTTACACATATTATTTCATTTTTTTATTTTTAAATAAGAATTAAGATTTTTTTTAAATTTTTGAATTTTTAAATAAGGATCACCGAACCCGAGAAAGATTTCCTACGTATCTCATCAAGGTGAGAATCAGGTGTGCGTAGTTCGTTGAGATTGGACAGTTAAACAATTTTTGTAAAATTTTAGAAATTTGTGACAAATACAACTTTATTCTTCATTTAAAGTGATATTAAAACTTTTGAAGTTTCTTTTTGTGAACTATGCATAATAAAAGAAAACTTTTTTTTCTGTTGCAATTTTTGTTTAGATGGAAAAAGTATAGCATAGAATAATTTAGGTGGTAAAATAAAATTAGGATATCCTTCTTAGATGAATTCAATTTTATGCCGATCTCATTAAGTCAAATACAAATGATTCAAATAAGTGAAATCTACTATGGATAACTGTATCTAATTTCAGTTCTACCAAGGTTAAACTTGATGGAGAAAGGTATCTAGACTGGATGTGAATCGACCGGACAACTCGAGTTAGGGAATAGCAACGTATTGGTAGCAGCGCTTTTCGGCTTTGTGCATGGGTGCTCCCCATCCTAAAAAAGTGTGACTAAAAATCCTCCATCATGGACCGAAGATCCACTGACTATCTTGATAGAAGTGGGGTGCGCAGTCGCAATTCCCATAATGATATTATTGAAGATTAAGAGGTGTGCGCGAAAATAAAACAATTTATATGTCATTCAATTAATATCAAAGTAAAAAATACATAAAAAACTAGCACATTAAGCCAACAAATACAATATCCAAAAACATACATAAATAAATAAATAAAAGTCATATATAAGTCAATATTTACAAGCTCGAATTCTGATTATCCTCAGCGGAGTCGCCATCTGTCACACCCCTTTTTTTCCCTCAAAAATTAATGTTTTAAAAGAAAGAGAGTTTTTTCAATGAAAGTGACATTTTAAAAAGAGATCATTTTATTATTAAGAGTCGTCACTTGGAATTGAGTTTTAGTGTTCTAATTCACCTTATTTAAATCTGTAATCAAAAGGAAATTTGACTCTATTTTTATTAGTCTACGAATTAGAAATTTGGGTAAGGAATTGTATTGACTGAGGAGAAGGTATTAGGCACCCTCGAATCCCCTGGTTATAGCACGGTCGCTTTATTGACTTAAGTATGACTTGACTTAATTTTTGAATATTATATTATTAGCTTAAAAAAATGTTATTTTTCCCTTATATTTATTTTAAACTTATTTGAAACTGTTTTATTTAATTTAAATATTTTTTTAAATGGTCTTTATTTTCAGTGTGCGTTTTATTAAGTTTAATGTTATTATAGGTAGATTATATATTGCTATCTAGTTTCTAAGAATTTGAAATTGTGTGGGAAAATGATTTTTGGAGTTTAAGTTAATTTAAGATTATTTTTTTTTAGATTTAAAATAGGAAAATAAAATTTTATGAGATTTGAAGTTAGTTTTATCAAGAAATTCTAAATAGTTAGGACTATTTTTTTGGAAAGATTTTACCTTTATTTTTAAATTTTTTTTTCTTTTGCACTTATGTTTTCTCACTTTTTTATTTTTTAAAGTTTTTTTTTGCACGTTTTGGTTATTTTTTCTTTTATTTTTTTTTTCACTACTTTGCTTTTCTTATATTTTTTTTCTTACGTTTATTTTTCACGTTTCTGTCCCTTTGTTCCCTTTTTATTTATTTATTTTTTCTTGTTTCACTATTTATCTTAATAGTTGTTTTTTTTACCTTATGATTATTTTTCTTCTTTCTTTGTTTTTTCATAATCTTTTCTTTCTTGATTTTCAAAATAAAATTTACAATAATACATCATTATATATTCAAAAACCTCAAAGACATATTTTATAAATTTTTCCTGAACCATTAATAAATTCTGTTTATATCCTAATCTAACAAGTCTAGAATAAATTCAATATATTTTTTTAACTAAAAATTAGACTAAGAAAGAAATAATAATTTAATATCATGTAATCGATTTCATAATAAATTGCAAATTGCATCAAAGGGGTTTAATGATATTAACAACATGATAATAATAAAATATAATACATCTTTTAATTATTTATTTTTTACTAAGAAGTACTTTCGGCTACATTTTTCTAAACATTCGTAAATTCTCAAAATAATTCACAATACACATCACAAATTGATATTACATAATAAAGCATGTGATTCAAAGTACTTCATATTATTGGAATTCATGTAAATCAAGCGAGAATTTAGAGTTACCTCTTCGTGAACATTCATTCACCACTAGAACAACTACTACGATCTACTAATATTGAAAGTTAATAACTATGTATTAACTTTAAAGAGCTACGAATCTGGAACCTTAAGTGAAACCTCAAACACTAACTTACTCTCAAAATAAAACTCACTTTTGTTATCTTTGCTTTTGCTCTTGCTTTTTTTTTCTGTGTAGGTGTGTTTTTTCTGTATGTCTGTTCTCTTTACTGAGCGTTTATTTTTATAATAGTTTTGAGTGTGAATCTAGTGCTAATTAAAAGGGGTGTGAGAGAGTGGAAAGTTTAGTTTAAAATTTAGTTGAGAATTTTAGGATGAGATAAAGGAAGAAAATAATAATAATATGATATTAATAAAAGCAAAAAAAAAATAACGTGTGGAAAGAAGAAAAAAAATAAAAAAAATAATTAGAAAAAAAAGTTGTGCAGAAAAAAAAAAAAAACTTAGTGGAGGAGGATTCTTAGAAAAAATTAGTTATGGGAGTTTGAAGATGATTAAGATTAGGTAAGACAATTTGAAAAATTATAGGACTCTTTTTTCTTTTTCATAGTATATATATATATATATTATTTTAGACTGGTAAAAGTTGAAAGATTAAAAAAAATATTAAATTCACCAGCTTTATTTATTAAAATTTAAAAATGAAGAGAGCATATATTTTGTTGTAATTTTCAGATTTATTTTTTTTAAAATTCATTTTAAATACAAACCTATAATAACATTTAAGTATTAAAAATGGTGTAAAAAAAGTTTAAGTTGGGTCAAAATTTAGGTGTTCACAACAAGTAGACCAACCCTTTACGATGTGGGATAGACATCGGATTCCCTGTTAAGCTCACATGGTCTATGTCGGTTAATGCTTATTCCCATTATGTGAGAATGTATTATGATTACTCAAGAATTTCTATGAAGTGTGGGTAGTAGTATGGGATGTCATTCATACATTGCACGAGTAGGCTTTGAGAGGACTGTGGTGTGTTCTCTAGTGTCTTATTATCTAATGAAATGGATGTGCTCATAAAGGTGCTAATGAGAATATTGACTTAAAGGCTTAATGTAATGATGGATGATTAACTTGAAAATGTTATTATGAGTTATTTTCCTTGGAAATGTTATTATGAGTTACTTTCCTTGTCATGACTTATTAAACGTGAATGTTCCTTATCTATATTTGACTAAACATGAGAATGAAGAATGACAATTACATATATGGTGGCCTTAAATTTGTACTTAGTATGAATGGTATTATGGGATGACATTCCTACATTGCACAAGTACAGCTTAGGGTTACTTAGGATAATGCTTCTAATGTGTTGTAATGAATATGTTTGTATCTTCCGCCTTCTATACTAAAGTTCACGATTTCTCAAAATTGGCATATAGCATGGTTTTCAACCAAAAATGTCCTTGTTAAGCATGATTTTTTTCATGGCTATCATACTTAGTACATATTTGTGTGTTAACCCATATTTCTCCTATTTTTCTATGAAATGTAGGTTCCGGTTATTGAGGTGATTTCCTTGGAGTAAAATTTGGATTGACTATTCTCTAAGCTAGTGGTGAGTCCTTAAGATTCAAGGACATACGAGAGTCTTTAGTAGTTTCTTTCATGTCTTTTTACATTACGATTATGTAGAACGGTTGTGACCCTATTGTTGATTCTAAAGATTTTAATATATGGCCCTGTGAGACTATGTCTAGACTTTCGCTGTTTTAACTAAAGATTTTTGATTGTATGGACTAAAAAGTTTTAAAATTCTGTACCATTTTACTTATGTATTATGTCATGAATATTATGAGACTCTTCGGAATCTTGTACACCTTGTCACTTCGGGGTGTAGGCTCTGGTTGTGACACTCTATCAACCTTTGTTGTCTCAGATTTATTCAGATCCTTTTGATTTAACACATGTTTTAGACTGCGATGATCAGTAAATACTTCACACTTAACACCATAAAAATAATATTGCCAGATCTTGAGAGCAAACACCACCGCTGCAAACCCTAAATCATTTATGAATAATTAATTTTGCATGTATGGATTAACATAATAAAATATCTATCTAATTGTAATAAAATTTTTATTTTTATGCATAGATAAGATTTCCATCTTAGAACCAATGATGTGTAAATTATTTGAAATTTTATGTACTATTTTAAAAATATTTTACGATTTGGCAGGATTATGGCTTTCAATTTCAACAAGGGATGGGAGTTTGAATTCGAGACACCTACTCAACTCAAATTTACTATCACTTTATTAATTTCTTTTTAACTATACTACTTCCTATAAAATATTTTTACTATTCAAAATTAACTTATCAATATATCACTGTAAGTTGTAAGTTAAAATTTTGCAATTTTAACTTATTGTTTCACTAGTATTATTATATTAAACATAAGAAATAATTTAGAGCTGTCAATATGGGCTAGCCCACCCCATTCGGGCTAACCCATACAGGCTTTGACATTTTACGGAACAGGCCGGGCTAGCCCATTGCTTGTCGGGCAAACTCATTTTTTTTAAAATTATATTTTTTTATAATTAATAAATTAAATTATAAATTATAATTTAAAAATATTATCATAAATATCGACAAATCCACAAATAAAATTAGGGATAATTTCAGAGACCTCCCTTCAGGTTTCGCTCTATAACACTCACCTTCACTGTGGTTTACGATATTACGTCTACCTCCCTTATTTCTATTTTCTTGTAACCATTCTTTAAATATATTTAAAATAAATATAAATTAATTTAGATTTGACAATTTTACCCTTGAATATGCAAGTTTAGATCTAATTTTTCAACGATTTATCTCTATTCGTTGGATCATGTTTCTTCTTCGCTTGTGAAAATATTTAACTGGAACAAATATGATCGTTCTTATCGTATTTCTCTCTTGAGGAGTTCATTCTTATCTTTTGAAGAAATTGTTGCTGGAAATTGATGAGTTATTGTAGGGGGGAAATCTATGTGAATTGATAAAGGTGAAATGGATATGAAGAGTTAATATTTTGTGAAAATGGTGAGTCAGCTTGAATGAAGACTTTAATCTTTGTTTGATAAAAAAAATATGTATTTGTGCTGATTTATTTTTAAAATATTTGTTAAATAAGTTGTTTTTTATATAATATTTATTAATATGAAGAAATTAATATAAAAAGGGTAAAATTGTCAAATCTAAATTAATTTATATTTATTTTAAATAGATTTAGAGAATGGTTACAAGTAAATGGAAATAAGGGACGTAGACGTAATATCGTAAATCACATGGGAGATTAGTGTTATAGAGCAAAATTTGGAGAGAGGTCTCTGAAATTATCCCATAAAATTATCTTTATAATATTTATTAAGTTTTTTTCCAAGAAAAAGTATATATATCTAAATAGAAATGTTAACTTAATTATTTTGAGTTTGGACTCTCTTTAATTTTAAATTTTAATATTATATTATATTTTTTAATTTTAAATTTTTATTGGCCCACTGGCCGGCTCTACCTATATTTCTCAAGCCCCACAAATCAACAGGCTTATTGTAACGAACTGCTAGGTCGTTTTGAGAACTAGGACTATTTTGACTCTTTTCAAAATATTTAAAGGGGTATTTTAAACTATTCAGTAACTACAATTAATTAGTTAACGAATTTTACTAAAATATTTAATATAGTGATAGTTAATGGGCCAAGTGTGTTATTTGTGTTATTTTCTTTACCACTTAGCCATATAATTAAATTAAGTTAGTGGGATACCCCACTTTCGATACTTAATTAGTTATTAGGAAACAAAAGAATTAGAAAAGCCAAAGCAGCGGACAAACAGACGCGGCAGGTAAGAAATCATTTAGAAATTTTCTTCTTAAATCTTTATGTAGTTAAGATGGAAGGATGATCCCTTGTTTGTTTATTTGTTTGTTTGTTTATTATTATTGTTAGTGAATTATTACTATATTGATAGAATTGAATGGAAAATTTGAGAGGGGTATGTTGCAGGGGGTATTGTCGGGTTTTTTTTTGTTTCAAATAAGACAAATAGGGGTGATTGAATTGGTGGTTTAAAGTTTAACAAAAATAAAATAATGATTTCCATCAAATGGGTCCCTTACCAGTAATTGGTTTTAATTTGTTTGGGATTTTTGTTAGTTAATTTTATTTTATTTTGTTTTGTAAGGTTTCATATAGCGTAGGAAAATTTAGGTTCTGAAAGTTGGGTTTTCATATGTGGTTCAAATTGATTTATCTCTAATATTATATTATTATCATAGTATAAAAATTAAGTTTAATAGATTGATATAGGTTATTAATTATTAGGTGTATATCATGTGATTAACATTGAATTTTAGGATATTTGGAAAGATTGAGGTTTAGCCCTAGGCTTGAATTTTAACAAATAGGATCCTTGACATGTGAATTGTATCAAGAGTATGAGCTTGATTGGAGATATGAGTGAGTTTTCGGGTCTAGGTTAGACATATATTAATTTGAGTATCTATGAACTCGATTACTTACAAATATTGCATAATTGGTAGATTGGGAACGTTCCGAAGCTTGGCGAAAAGGAAAGGAAAAATCTTGAGGATTGTGGCACGGGTTCGGCTTTTAAGGTATGTTAAGACTTTCAGACTTGTTGAAGGATGTTTTACTAATTAAAGATTACAAATGAAATAGACAAAGGGGTAAGGGCGAAAGTTAGGGGTCTCGTATCAATTGTGTGACGGGCATTGGTACGAGTACCAGTGTTATCAAGGGAAATTTATTACTATAGAATGTGGATTGTAATTTGAGAATGCCAAAGAATATGGGCATTAGCTGATATATTATTGACTTGAATTCCTTGTGTGATTGTGTTTTCTTTATTACACCCGTATAGTTGTGATAATTGAGGTGGTTATGTATTATGCTGATATTTGACTGATTGAGGTGCATCATCATTCCCTTATTTGAAATAATATCGTGCACCTACATTGACATGTGATTGAGTATAAGTTGGGCACGTGGAGATCGTCCGTGCTTGGGATGGTGAGATGTAAAGATTATAATTTGGGCACGTGGACATCGTCCGTGCGAAAATTATTTGATTTTATGATAATGCGTTGAGATCGTCCGCACAGACACGTGGAGATCGTCCATGTCGGTATATGGACCTCGCGAGTCCCCCATGGGTCATGAACTCTCGATGTATTTCCAAGGAGTATCATGTATATACGGTTGAGAGAGTACTGGTTATTCTGAGACATCATTTCATGGTATCATATTGCATTGCATTTCATCACATCCTTCATTCTTGATGATTATGTGCTTTATTTGGTGGTTGGAAAGTACTTGATGTTTGATTACCTCTATTTGATGAAACTTGACTGGTAAGTGTAATATGGACTTGTATAATTAAATAATTGATTTTTCTTATATAAACTCCTGTCACTACTTTTTTGTTGTCGATCAATGAGATATACTGAGTACACGTGATTTCGTACTCATACTACACTTGTTGCACTCTTTGTGGTGCAGATTTGATTTCGAGTACGAGCACATCTCGTGGAGCATTTTGAGTACGAGCTTGGAGTGTCTTGGAGTTGTGGTGAGCTGCTTGGCTGTTCCGTGACCCATATCTCCCTCTATCTTTTACTTGTTCTGTTATTTAGTATTCAGACAGGACATCTCTTATGTTGGATTTGTCATTTTAGTTTCAGACTTGCATCGTATTTTAGAAGCTCTTGTACTTATGACACAAATTCTTGGATGGTATTTTTAGCTTTCCGCAATTCGTATTTATAAAGAGTTTGATGTTGGAGATTTTCACTTAGTGTTTACTTTTTTCTCACTATTTAGTTAAAATTGGTAAAATATATATTGGGTTGGCTTACCTATTGGTTGAGAACATAGGTGTCATCACAACTTGTGAATTGGGGTCGTGACACTTATTCAGGCCGGACTAAAAAGCTTTTTTCTTAAATGGGCTCCAAAAATCTTAGCCCAACCCTATTAAATTCTGGGTTAGGCCAGGACGGCCCAAAGGTCCTAGCCCATATTGACGGCTCTAAGAAATATAAAGTTAAAAAATAAAATAATAAGCATCCCACGAACTCACTTATACAATATAAAACTTCATTTTCAATGGTATTTATCTTTCCTTATGCACTAAAATTTTTTGCCCCCTTTTATGTAACTATATTCTCATGAGTAATTTCCCTAAATAGTCATCCATGTTTGAGAAACTATCTAGGAATATCACTTGTGTTTGTTTTAGGACTAGAATATTACCCAACTTTGCCTATTTTCCTCAAAATATACTTAACACCAAAAAATGCATTATGTCTCTCCTACTAGGGTGTCATATCACATTTTTTAATTTATTAATAATATTTTTCTAATTCAAAAACTTGTTTAATATATCTATAAAAGAGCATTAATCCATTATGTATGAAAATTTAATTACTTCAATTTTATAGCGAAAATCTTTATCATATGTTTTATTTACGAGTATTTGTCATTATAGCTAGATAAAAATTTAGTCTTGTTATCAAGGAAATAATTAAACTAATTCCTTGAAGCTGATCAAAAAGGCAATGAATTTAGTTTGATATTTAGAGATAAACTAGATATTAGGTTTCTTGTTCATCTTAAAAAATCAAAGGTTTCTTGTTCATAGTAAAAAAAGATTTTTACAAAAACTATAACATTTGTTCAAAGCTTAGGCAGATTCAAACAATAGAAATATCAGATTAAAAAACAAGCAAGCAAAAAATACCTAAATTTTAAGAAGATTACTCCATTATCATGTTAAGTAAATTATTTCACAATTTACACTTCAAAAATAAAAGAATCAGAAGAAAACTTGAATTTTACCTCATGACGATATTTTGGTCAACATCAAAGGTATACAACAACTGTCACGACCCGAGTCTACACCCAGAATGTAGACGGCATTCGAAGACCATTGTTGGTCCCCAAGCGAACCCTCATTTTGACTACAAGCGGAAGACTAACTTAAGCATACAAATCTTAAAACTGAATAAAATTCAATAAACTCAACTTTACCAAGCTTTAACTCAAAAGAACAACTTAGAATAAAAATAAAATATTCAACTATCCATAAAATAGGTAACTTTAATCTTTAAAACATTTAATAAAATAAATGAAGACTTCTGAAACTCTACTGTCTATCTATAAAGCCTCTAACTAATAAAGATGGAAGTCAGGATAAGATCCGCGACATCCTGACAAAACTGAAGAGTAAATGAAATCCTCTGAAAGCAAGGAGACTCACCATAGCTGACTCAAACTCTTGGCCTGCATTTTCTCATGATACAGACTTACCTTTATAATACATGTGTCTGCATCATGAGAAAACATACTTACCTTTATCAACTCAAGAATACTCAAGGGTACTCACAGATACTCAAACTTACTTAACTCAGAAGTACTCAAGGATAAGCTATCATCTCAAAGATACGATATTTGACTCAATGATTAGATACTCAACTTCAAAGTTATGATACTCGACTTGAAATACTCAACTCTGGATACTCAACTCATGAATACTTAACTGAACTCATTTCATTATAAAGCAGTTTAAAAACATATGTATTATAAAGAAAAGTTGTTTAAAACATGGTTTCAACTTTGTGTGTATGCAAAGATGCAAATAACTATGAGATGTATGTAAGAATACAAAGTAAACTGATGTCAATTCATAATCATAATAAAAGAAATAACATGCTTCTTCTCAAAGTCTACTTGAGCAATGCATGAATGAATTCCCAAACCCCCATTCATACTAAGCAGAACCTCTTGAGAAACCATGTAACTACTACTGTGGGAGTTTCTCTAACCGACAGTCATCATTTCAGAGCTATAGTGATGATATAACACTTTACCAGGCGCTGTTAAGGCCCATTTTATACCTTGCCATAAGTATAGGAAGCTAACTCACTAAGTGGATCCACTAGTCTATTGTGAAAAGGGTTCATCTAAAAAGTATGAATCTTTTCTATCGATGATGGTTACATGGTTTGTGGAGACTTGAGTTAATATTAACTCGCATTCCCATATCGGTGCTCAATACTACTCTTAAAAATATACTTAGCTCATATGTTTTAAAAACAACTTCTTTTGCAATTTGAGATTAGTACTCAAAAACATATCTCAAAGTCTATCTTAGAAATCTAAGTTTCCCTGTTTGCTTCATTTAGAAAGTTATTACTCTTTCCTAAAAACTAGCCTGAAGGATCTTTGGAAATCTCAGTTTTCATTCTTATTTAAATGTGAAAACATATTAAAACTCTTTGGGAATACTTACTCTCATATACTTTTGAAGAAATGAACTTCAAATTTACTTTTTACTGAACTCAAAACTCAAGTCTTAAAATAAAATTAAAACATTTGTAAAAGACTTCTTAAAATATGGTTCATGCCGAGTTATGGACGTGAACGACTCGATGCAAGTTTTTTAATAACCATAGATAGATCTCAATACTTGGAACTCAAGAACTTCACTGATACTACTCATTCCAAGAATGCTAAACTCAAAGGGTTCATGTGGAATTATAAGCATGAACTACTCAACTCAAGGACTCAAATACACTTCTCATCTAAAGATTGTTCGACTCATAGGGTTCATGCGGAATTATGAGGATGAACAATTAAACTCAAAGACTTCATGGGTAGCATGTAATAGTGTCATGATTAAAAATATAATCTCATAGGGGATTAGGAACTTAATACTCAAGACTTAGAACTTGAAGATACTACTCCTCTCAAAGGTACTCAACTGATGGAGTTTATGCGAAAGTTATGGGCATGAACGACTCGAATCAAGGGTCAAAATATCAATAAGAAATTCTTGTATACGAATCTTCTCATTCTCTTACTTACTTCCTTAAAACTTAGTTCAAATATATGGCTGATTTCAAAGGATTCATAATTGAACTCAAAGGCTTTTTCAAACTCTACTCTTAACTCTCTCTTAAATGTAAATTATGAATTCAAGAGCTATAGTTCATGATAAGAAAGATCTCATGATGACAAGGTAGACTCAATGAATACATTCTCCTCACTCTCATACATACTTGCTCGAGTCTTGAAATAAGTTATTAGAATTTGTAGAAGACTCCTCAATAAAAGACTAAAGGGATTTTCTAAAAATGTTCGAAAGAACTCTCAAGACTTGACTCTCAACTCTACCTTGAATGTGATTTATGAGTTTAAAGTTTTGATTTGTGATAGGAAAGGTCTTGTGATGTTTAGGAATGATTTTAGATAGTTAAACATGAGAAAATACTGAAACCAATATTTGAGAGTAGGTCCGCGACATGGAGAGGCTTAAAATTTGGTTTTGAAAACGTCTTTTGAGGAAGAACACCTCGTGTCATCTCCGCGATGTGAAGCAAAATTTCCAAATTTGTGCAGTAGGCGCGCGACACGCAGCCACTTTCATATTTCGTCCGATGGAATTTCTTTTTCACTCTAACCCCAATTCGCCTAAATTTGATTTCTTTTTTCTCAACCTCTCTTTAGATTTAGATACCAGCACATGAACACAAGAAACTAACTCTAACAACTCTATAAATCGACACAATAACCTCAAGAACTCCTCAATTTCAGCCCAACTCAAGAACGAATGCAATTTCATGAATACATAACAAGAACATCAAAGCTTCAACTTTCTAGAACGAATTTAACGTTGAAATTAACATGATTGGTGTGTGGGTGAACAAACCCAACACTATGAAAGCTTACATACCTAAAAGAATCATCTTTTTGAATAACTTAGAAGGAAATCTAGGAAGATGAACTTGGACTTAGCATTTTCCTGATTTTCTTGAGTGTGGAATCTTTGGAGTGAATGTGAGGGTTGAATTTGTGAAAACTGATTTTCTATACGTGTAGGAAAATTTAGATGACCTTCTAAGGGTTTTTAAGACTAAAACACCCCTAAAATAATAAATAAAATAAATTGGAAGTCGGAATTGTTTTCCACCAGGCACTGGGTCCGTGTTGGCTCCGCGGTGCGGAGCTATCGTTGAGTTGCTGCCAGGGTTAGGAAACTAGAGCTCGGAATTAAGAAAACTCGGTGGCTTTGGAAAGAGAACTTGAAGGACTTTAATATAATATCTTATGGATCTCCTAACTCATTCTGTACATCAAGTTATGATCATTTAAAGTTGACCCAAAACTTCAGAAAAACTTAGAAATGACTTGAATGATTTTCTCTTTGATTCTTTTCGGAACTTAAGGTGCTACATCTAGTGACCTCAACACTGAAGAAATTTTAAATTCCTAGCAGAAATATCACACATTATGAAAAACGGTTCGAGTCTTAGTTCAAAAATTTTCCAAGATCATTCGTCCTCGAGTGACGAATGGACTGGGTATGGAATGGTTTGCTCTTACTAAGGTCTGAGTCTAATGGTTTTCCCTTACTATATGTAAGATTAACTAATATCTTTAAGTTCGTATTATATACCTCTCTATAGGAAATCTCATCTCAAACTATTACTCTTTACCACCACATTCAAGCTTAGTACTCTAACAACTCCATGGACACCTACTAACTAGCTCCTTAAGAAATTCTAAACACTTTGACTTGATTTCTCATCGTATCATCTCCCCCTTGTGTCTAAATCTAGTATTTGAAAGCTATGGAGCTATTCCACATCTCTAACGGTTGTACATTTTCTTAATGCTCTTTTTACTCTTGTGACTTAGCCACACTTCATTGCCCTTATCTAAAGTTTAGAATCACTCACTTGCATCACTCATATCTATTGCAGCTAATCACCTCAATTTCTCACCTACTCTATGTCAAAAGTCTTTTAGATAAATCTCAAGACTAACATCATCACCCTGACGTTGTCATTCTTTTGATCATGACACTCATCTCAAATTGAAGTTTAATGTTTATTATTAAACCCGAATATTAATATGATTGCTCGCTTACTATACTATACCTCAATACTACGATGGCAACTTAGAAACACTTGTCCATTAGGACCTCATGACAATTAGTCAATCTTTACCTCTCAGTCTACATACTCGAATTACCATAACATTCCTCTTCACAACTTAAGTACTACTTACTCACTTATTGCGCAGTATCTCTGTAACGGCCTGTATTTTTGTATGTGGTAGTTCTATTCATGTTATACTTGACTTATACTTATAGTGTAGGTGAGGGATCATGTTTCTTACATGATTAGTGTTGGTTTAAACTAGCTTGGAAGGTGATGTAATGCCTTGCACGTTTTAGCATATGTATTGCAAGTTAACTCCGATGGAAAGTATTTAAGTAATTATAGTAAGATGGTAATTGAGCTAGTAGCTGCATCACCTACTTGATCTATATTATAGTTAAAGGGCCCAAGTTAAAAGGACAAGCAGGTGGGGCACCTACTTGACATTATATGGCCCAAAATTGGTCAAGAGTGTCGGCCATAACACCTCCTTTTACAAAGGATAAGGATCAAGTCTTATTCTCCATTTTGAACTTGCAAAAGTTTCAGATTTCCTAAGTTCTTTCTTGGTCTCTCTTGGCTTCAATTAGCAGCCCTAAGACACCTTAGAGTTCTTGAGTGCTGTCTAATTTTTCAAGTAAGAGTTTGAAGGAGAGTTTGAATTCTTGAAGTACAAGTGTAGAGGATACATTTTCAGAATTAAGGTAAGACTTCAACCCATTTGTTTTCCTCTCTTTGATAATGTTTGGAGTGGAGAATTTTGTATATGTTTATCAAGAATTCATGGATTGTGATAAATCTTTGAGTCAATATTCTCCTATTATGCTGAAAGATTTGAGATTGTTAGTGGCTGCCTTATGAATATTGTTGTTGAGGGCTGTTTGGGTAGCTTGGGAGATGATGTATGAAGTTTTATTAATGTGTAGAGGAAGGGTGTGGTGGTTCACCATTTATGTAAGGGTTGTTTGGGCCTGATTTCCATCAAATATTTTAGCTACTGTTTTGGAGGACCTTATTGTGATTAGCTGCTGATGTTAGCTTAATCATGACTTATGTTGTAGATTAGCACCCAATAAGGAGGAAGGCTGAATCGTGATAGTGGTATTGGTCATAAATATAAGGTATGTAAGGCTATTAGATTCTATATCCTTTTGGCATGAAATCTGCCACCTGCAATTAATATCAATGAAGTGATTCTCATAAGTTCTATTTCTAGAAAAGAAAGCATGGTGGCAGCGTACTATCTCCAAATAGCGAACAATATTTCTTTCCCCATTCTAAGTACATGGAACTACTTCATTATATGTTCACTACTCTATACTTGTGTAATTTCCCCTTGTGCTGTTATAGAAATGGTATTTGCAAAAGAAAGTTTAATGAATCCTTCTCCTAAGCCAATTGAAGTCAATTGTGCCATTAAGGTCTTAAAGTAAGGTGTTGATGTTTCATAGCTCCTTTTGTCATTGTTACTGCCTCAAAGTATTGTTTTCATGTATTCCACTACTGTTCTGTAATTTTCATGTCTCCAAGATGATTATGACAACAATCAAACATCCAAATGTTCGATTATCCAAATAAATCGCTCAAAAGAGTTATGGAACGGATGTAACATAATCCTCAAGATTAAAGAATCTAAGTGGAAGAAATCTATTATAGTTAGGGTGGCAACTTAGGGGTGAAAGCCCTAGCAATGGGCCGATCCCTAATTGGTATAGAAGGGTGGCAAGACTCGGGGCGAAAGCCGAGCATGGGACGATCCCAGGGGTGTAATAATGAGGACCGCAATCCCAGGGGTTTTAATACGCCTAGCATGGGTCATCCCTCCTTCTACCACTGATCACATGGTCCCACTACTTGTATCACAATGCCCAAAAGATTATAACATACAAAGAAGTTAAAAAAAAAAAAAAACGATGTAGTTTACTGATTCCCGAAGAGTACAAAGGGGGTCTTCTCTCCATAATCATATTTTGCACGCCCCATATGTTGCGACTTTATTTCTTTGGGCCGTGATTACATATACTTTTTGCCTTACATATGTCATAAATTTTTTTGTACTGAGGTCACCTATTGGGGACGCTGCTTTCATGCGGCATGCTAGCTAGTAGCCCTCCTCAGTAGGAGCAACTCGAAATTCTGCGACTTTTTTGTGGTGATCTCCAAGTTGATATATCGTAGGCTTTATTAAGTCCTTGGTAAATTCGGTTTGGTATTGTTCATATTGGGTAAAGGCGGGGTCTGGCCCGACCTACTCTAGTCTTTCTATCTTTTAGATGCTTTGTAGACGTATGTACATGGTTCAGTTGTGTCCTTAAGGAGTGTGGCCGAAATGGCCAAGTCTTGTTTATAACTTTTGGATCTACTTACGTTGGTTTGTATCGCTGCATCCAAAGTTAACTTGTCTCAATTGTTATAGTATATGCTCAGTAAGAACAGGTTGTAGGTTGGTTCTCTCGGGCCTTTAGGGCATCGGGTGCCTGTCCGTCTTAATGGGTTTTGAGGCGTGACAGGGTGCCTGTCCGTCTTAATGGGTTTTGAGGCGTGACACCCTTGTCAAGCCACTGGAGCTTGCAACGGAGGTCCATGACGGCCTGTGTCAGCCGTGACGCCCCATCACAAGGCAGTCGTCGCAAGCCAAGTTCTCCTGCGCATATTTTCTGCCAATTTATGGGTGAACTTGTAAATTTACCCCACGTCTAAATAATAGTTGAGGCAGTTTATTAAGGGTCTTATGGGTATTTTATATGAGTATATAAGTGTTTAACACTTAGAATAATTAATTCTTCTAAAATCAAAACCCCAAAGTCTTACTTCCGCACCAGTATTGATCCTACCAGAGGGTACTAAGGGTTTTGTGGTATATTGTGATGCATCCCGAGTGGTCTTGGGGTGTGTTGTTATGCTAAATGGGAAAGTAGTAGCCTATTCCTCTAGACAACTTAAGGTGCATGAGAAGAATTATCCAACTCGTGATCTTGAGTTAGAGGCCATGGTATTTTCCTTGAAAATATGGAGACCTTATTTGTATGGTGTTCGTGTTGATGTGTATACCGAGCATAAGAGTCTTTAATTGTGTTTACTCAAGAGGAGTTAAATCTCTGACATAGAAGATGGTTGGAATTGTTTAAATATTATGACATGAGTGTCCTCTATCACTCTAGAAAAGGCCAATGTTGTTGCGGATGCTCTGAGTCGTATGAACATGGGTAGTTTGTCTCATGTGGAAGAAACCAAGAAGGACCTAGTGAAAGATGTTCATAGGTGTAACGACCTTCAAAATGAACTAAGGTAGATAGAGCCTCACATGTGCCTAAAAAGGTTAATAATATGTTAATAATGTGTTCTATAGTATGTATACTTGATTTGAGGTTATTTGGAAGTCAAACATCAAGGGACGATCAAGACGTTCGACGACTAGTCTCCAAAGGGCCTTAGGTGTTTTTATGTGCTTATATGTGTGTCATGGTCTCTTTAGGTCCTTATATGAGTTATAATGATGTTTCTATGTAGTGTGTTAAGTTTCATGAAGTTTAGAGGTCAAACGTTCAAGAACGTGCAAGAGATTCGAAAGTTAGCCTCTTAGACGTGCTAGCGAGTCCTTGTATGTTTTCCTCGTTTTTTTGTGTTGTTTGGAGTTGAGAAGCAGTGTAGTTGACCCTAGTACTTTAGTATACATGTTAAGGGTACAAACGTCTGCGTACGACTCCCCGGGGATCACCCAAAGGGCCCCCAAGGAGGACCCAAACATTGGAGAAGAGGCTGCCCAAGGCAGCGAGCAAAGTCCAAGAATTGAACCATTCCCTCGCGATGCGCGCCTGGAACGCACCTCAGTGCCTCAAATTTTATTTGGGGAAGAATGGGGAGGCTGCTCCGCGAGGTGCAGCCCACTCCCAGATCTGGTTGCGTCGTTTTTAAGTCAATTTTGACATGTCTAAGAGCCCCAATTCGGGTGGGGGTGTTTTGGTAACTTGGGGGACGTTTTATTAACTGATTTTAGGAAATTTTTAAACCCTTTCCCAAGCCAAAACCCCAATACCCATTAAGAAATCAAATTCTCAAAGTTCTCTTCTCTTCCAAAAACCCAAAAACCCCATTGAAGACCAAGCTCAAGAACAAGCTATGGAGTTTGATTCTTGGAGCTTTATTCTCAGATTTTCATGGGCTTTTTAATGTATAAGGTATGGTGATCCTTCATCCATAGATAACCATTCATCTATAGAGTCCTTTCAAAAGTTTTGTAATCATGAATTCTAAGTCAAAAATCCTATTTTTGAATCTAGCCATGGGTTCTTTCTCAAATTGATTTCAAAAGCATTCTAATGATGAATATATGTTTATCTACTGATTATATGATGAATTTCTATCCAATTTTATGAAGAACCCATGATCCTCCTAATTTCTCAAATTAGCGTA